>JAKSZP010017650.1:0-55935 GCA_022478985.1 Massospora cicadina
TTAAGAAAATGATGCACCCCTAATCAGGACGTCAGCAGGCCTCTTCCTCAATAGCACTAGGTACTCCCATTTGGGCAGTCCATGCAAGTACTATTATGCCAATTATGCAGTTTGACATATAAATTTCGCCCTCATGTGGGAAATTAATAAAATTTCATTTGTCTGAAGTCCACAGGATTTTCAGACATTAACTTTGGGTTGTCCCCAAATTATTTTGTATACAATTAGGTTGATTGTGTTTCAATAATTGGGACCAATTGCCAAGATCTGATGCATCAAAAATTGGCCATTTTATGTGATCATATTTGGGCCAAGTGCCTGATAAAATACTCTATTAAATTGTCATTGAGATATTTGGCCCAAATTGTATGATTGCAGTAGGCATTAGCTCAAGCGTTGAGAGAATAATTGGCCAGATCTGATGGTTGTCAAAGGTTTATTTTTAATTCAACCACCAGAATCTGACACAGCCTATTTGATTTTTTTATGATTTCTGAACCTCTTGAGAAGGTTAAGTTCCAACCCAAGTTATCATACCTTCACCTTTAAGTAGCCAATCAATAATTTATTACCCTGGGTTGTTGCCAAGAGAGCGCAAAGCTGAGATCTGGTGCTCACTACAGGGGGCTTTGAGTTGCCACTGTGTAAACATCAAACACCATTGGGACAACACATAATTTAAACCAGAATGAAGCAGGAAAAAACAAGCCCCTCTACCTTATGGATATGAGCTAAATCTACTCCTTGGAGATTGACTGAGTTTAGGGACCATTTAGTAAAAAAAAAAGAGATTGACTGAGTTTGAACCTACCTGGATGACATGAGCCCTATGGACAGATTGAGCCATTTTAAAATTGAAATAATGATTCTACAGCCATGAAAGAAGTTTAAAGTGAATTTAAATGGGTACATGACATGTGATATTGTGAAAAACATCGTAATATAATCAAGAAGTATGCTTAATTTGTTGCTAAACAAACTGCAGATCTTGATTATGAACTTAATAATTATGAAGCAACAGAGGAGGGATTAAATATGTTTTATAATGCCACAAATCACGATGCTTTTACTACGTTGCTAAAGCAACTCTTGAGAGAGTGTCGCCAAATATACCCACCTATACCATAGAAAACCTGGGATAATTTACTAAAACCTTTGCTTATCTCAGCTAATACAATATTATTTTTGCCACCATAACAATTTGCTGCGCTGTAGATCTTCATGGCGAACCCAAACTTGCTACAGCTGAAGATTTACTGTTACTGACACCAAATGAAAGAAAATCTCAGTTTAATTTGTTTCTGAGCCAGAACCTCTCAATGAGTTGAATAAATCATATAAATCAAGAAATTACATCGCTGTTTTATTTCCTGACGCCAAGGCTCACATCTTCTCATATGGCCCAACTAAATCAAATAATTAAGCAATAAATTCTAGCCAGCTGATGTTATTACAAACACCCTGAAATAAGCTTGCAAAAATCTTGAAACCTGCTGTTAGAGAAGTTTTTATTTTTCGCACCCAAGCTGAAGTCTCCTTCCCTAAAAGATTGGGCTCGCTTAACAGGATGCATCCATACTTACCTTCTTCACCTGTTTTGAAGCTCCTCCCTGCTTTAATGATGAAATTGGAACAGCCAACCCAAAGACCTCGTTGCTCCTTCCAATTTCTAGTTCTGACGCCTCTCACTATTCTAACAAAAAATACAATAACTGTGTTAAATTCCTGATTCTCTCTCCATTTTCTGGTGCCAACACTACTCACTATTTTTATAATGACATTAGAATAGAAGAATTTAATGGCTCACGCTCCTCTCCATTTTAGGGTGCCAATGCTTCTCGCTACTTCACTGACAAAACAGCCAACTTAAATGCCTCAGTGCCAGCATCATTTCTCAGCGCCAATGCTCCTTGATGATCTGACAACAAAATCAGAGCCTACAAAACCTATTTTCTCCCTTTCTTCATATTTATTATTTTTAACTATTTGTAGTTTAATTTTACTAATGATTTAGGCTTGATTGCCAGTATTAAAGAATTAATTATTCCCTAATCAGATCAGGGAAGGTTTAACAAGTTACCACCTGATAGCCTTTTTAAATTTAAGTGAAGCTGTGCCCAGAATCTTCTGTCCTCACCATCCTATCAATCTGATAATATGGTGCTCCCAATATATAATGTATATTTACTTGTCGGCATTGTGAACCTCTATATATTAAATAATCTCTACAATTGATATGAGCCACCTGACCTAGGGTTACCTTTACCTGTCCCCCAACTCATATATACTTGCTCAGCTATTGTCTTGAATTTAAGCGAGACCAAAATCAAAATTTATTGCCTCTTTTTGATATGTCAACTGGGATAAGCAACTCAAACACTTTCCAACTGCAATTTCTACTCCTATTTTAGATCAACCTATCTATGGCAACTTGATGTTGATATAGGAACTCAAATTGATTTGATAGCTAGCTATTGAACCTAACTGATGATGCACCTCCACTAGGATTTAGCTTGGACCTTAAAGGTATAAACATCCAGGCCAGTTTCTAAATTCCTAACCTAAAATTTTTGTTTGCCATTTTATTTCTTAAACCCAACCGCCTAATTAAAACCTTGATGATATGGCCTGGCCCCCAGTCACAAAGCCTTCTCTTGATTGTGGGTGAATCATCAAAGTCCTAAAGAGGATGGCGAAATTTTTATTGAATCAGATTTCTTCCTTCATTTCTGGAGCTATTTTTGGTTTCAACTTCAAGTCCAGTTGAAGATATCCATACAGCTAATTTATGCAGCTTTGTTTCAGTTTTGCATTTTCCCCTCTGTCAGAAAATCGACTATGGGCTCTGCTAGTTGGCAGGCTAAACAGTATGGAGACTGGTAAGCCCTTGCCTTTTAACTTTAGGCGTCAGGGCTAGCAGCGCCAGCTAATCCTTTGGCATGTCACCCGTGCCATTTGGGGATCCCCTTTAACCTAAACTCAAACCAACGAAATAAATATAAACTTATAACAAAAGGTAGAATAGGCAAGAGGAGATAAATATTGAAAGGGAAGCGCCAGGTATTTATACTATTTACAAAAGGGCTACTGTGCCCACCGCCAACCTATCAGCTCTTCCGCTGGTTCATCCAGCCAACCACTTCTCTTCTTCTACTACTTCTTCTTCTACATTCTTCTCTTCCTTGGCGTCGACCCTCTCGCTTTGTCCTTCCTGATGTCCAAATTAGTTTTGGCTCATCCTCAGCCTTTTGTCGCCAGTGAGCCATATAAATAATTAATCTAATTAAACGTTGAATTTGGATTCAACCTTCAAGTTGATAATAATGCACTGGAAACCACTTTGGTTGCTCACTTTGACTCGGAATATCTTAGCATCTTGCTGACATCACTTCTCCTCTTATCTTAATAATAAATGAGGCACCAGAAACAGCCTTGGCCACCTCAAACTCATAATTGTTGGATCCGCCAACATCAGATTATCATTACAGGCAGTGAATGTTTGAAGTGAATACATCAGCTTTCCACCAGAAATCCCACAACTGCCCATTAATGGCAGTTGGCATCAAATCACTGATTCCTCTGACTGATACCAATTGGATCATCCTCAGCTATTAGTCGCCAGTGATCCTTATACTAATTTGGGGCCACCAATTAGCCCCACTCAAACCTAAATACCAAACTCGATGGAATACTAATTTTGGCTCAACCCAAATTGGGGAGCAACTAACCAGCAATCATATCAAATAACACAAAATTCAGTCAATAAGCCATTCCGCATGGATTGGCCATATCATCCCAAATAATGATAAATCATTGGAGGATTTCATCTGGTTAAAATTCCGACAACCTCTATACTTTATTAATGTTTCATTCTGCCAGAAATATCTAAGTACAGCTACATTCCTTTGTACCTTTTCTACCTCAACTCTAAGCAGGTGTTACCAACTACTTTTGATAAAAACATAATGGCCACCTTTTACCCTCACGCTCAACACTTCCATCCTGACACTAAAAATAAGGTTGCAATTTCTAAGCCAAGTGAACTATTCAAAACTTGGGATCACCGCCTCTCAAAGATAAAATTTTCAGGCGAATAAAATTTTATGATATACATTTTCCTATCATCTGCCTATATATCATGAGACTTGCTCTAGTTTTTCTCACCATGTTAATATCTAACCTGACTACCTAGGGTTATCTCTTTCATCCCAACTCTGGTATGTTTAAAAACTAACAAAAGTGCCAACACTGGCGAAATCATTGTCACCCTCAGTCAAGGCTTGGAGGGGGCTATGTTGGACAACAACTTAATTTTATGAATCCTTGACTTTAGGGTTATGATTTTATTTTACTTTAATCGGTGGCAACTTCACTATTCTTATTAATGTTATTATCATTGGGGTTTAACTAATATTAAATTACTAATTTTTGGTAAAACCCAACATTATAATATTATCTATCTACAAATGATTTATCAAGCCTAATGCCCAAAAAACTCTAATACTCCTATATTTCAAGCACTAAGAAATTTCCCATAATAAAGACGAGTTTTATACCTAAAAAACTCTGGATAAATTGCTCCATTAGTGCTCCACTGGCCGATGAGATAGGGAAGAATACCCGAGTCAAGTTACTATTCATCTTGATATTAGGCCTGAGGATGTATTAAGTGTTTAACTCCTCTAAACGCCTCATTTACCACCTCACGCCACATGTTATGCCTTATGACCTGCTAACCTTCTAATAATGATAATGAAAATCACTTTATTGTGTTACCAACATTTAATCTCAGTCTAGCTTTTGACAAGTAATTTTTGGCTACCTTAACTCTGAACCTGGACTGTGCCATCGTGTCCATTATTCCTGAATCTCAATTCACCATCACGCATGACATTCGTTTATCAAACATCACATTCCTGATTTTCCCTTGGTATTTTAAATAGTACTAATCTTTTAATAATATATATTTATTTATAGCTTAAAGTATAATTTTCTAGGACTGACAAAATTATTTCAGCCAATTGAGAATTGCTAAAAACCTCTGAACCTCAAGAGAAGGTTACGTTCCAACCCAAGTTGTCCTACCTGGCACTTTAAATTAGACACCCATAAAATTATTTACCCTTGGCTTATTGCCAAGAAAGTGCAAAGCTGGGAGTCTGTTTTCAAAGCCTGGTAACATTATCACTTACAATATGAAAGGGGCCAAAGTAGAAACCACTTTATTCTTAAGCCGTGGGGTTGGGTTTATCAAGTTATCAAAATGTGAGACAGGCATCATTTACATCAGAATGGAATAACCCATATTCCCAAAAGCATCAAGACTTCAATAATTGATAAGTCTTTATACCGCCCCATGGCCAGCGGTAGTGAGACCTCTCATAATACGATTTATTTAATCAATGAGTTATACAAATGGAGGTCAGTTTTTGTTTCAATTTGTACAAGATACCATCAACTTTTCTTTTTAGTTTGCTATTGTATTTGACTCGTTTTGTGCTTCCATAGTATCCAAAATCCACAAATCGGATTGGCAGAGTAGAACATAAAGTAAGTACTAATGAGATTTTACAATGTTAAAGCTGATAACCTTGAGAGACTTTCAGCATTTTGGTGCACTGCACCAGCTAAGGAACAATTGATAAGCTATAGTATTGCAGAGATAAAGCTAACTGGCCAACTTTCATCAGTGCTCAAAAAGACTCAAACCAGCTAAGTGAAGATGAATTGTAATTAAAGTATAATGTGCCCATATGATATGGTGATCTGCATGATTGTGTGGATTACTGTCATATAAACGTCAAATGAAATTGATAATGGCCTGCCAGTTGGGGAGCTAGAGCACCCAGAAAGCAACTAACAATCCCGGAGGCATAGCCATGCAAATGACCTGATAGTGGGTATGGAGCAAAGCAATTAGGAGCGGCGACTGGTGACCACCATCTCCACCATTCCTACTAGTAACCAAACTGTAGCCACTGCAATGGAGAAGATTACACCATGATAAACTCATTGGGACCCACAGAGGGCCTTGGATGTTCTGCAGTGCCATAAGTTGAAGAGCGAGAGGCAGTGTCATGCTACTTCGCAGCAGGGAGAAATAATTTGGCAAAAATAATGGGATGTCATGACGCAGAGGCGTCCACAAGTGGGGATATCCAAAGAAGTCCACTTACTCAGTAACCCCTTTTGATGAGGGTAGGCGGAAGAGTTGTAGTAATGGCCACTAAGGCCCAGTTGTTGCACAACTCTGGGAACAAGGTTATGGTAGCTGCAGCGAAAGATTTGAAAATTACAATTAAAAAAATCTTAACTGGAAAGGGGAATTTTTTATATCAAGTGAAATTCTGAGAATCGAATGAAAACCATACCAGTAAGGGATGGTTTTCTTAAGTACTAGAAAGCTTGGAGAATAAAAGGATTGCATGAATAAGGGAATCACAATCAAAACTGATTTTGGTGGAATGGTATTTTGCACCTAACTTAACGCTGAATTGACCTTCCACTGGCCAGCTGAATCTCACTCAAATTTTACTGTTGTCTTTTCCATCCACCACATCTCCAATTGGTGGGTCATTGATAAATCGTTTGGTGGTGACTGGTTGCACCCAAGGCCAGGCTTCACGGGGGTGATCCCAATGGTTATTGAAGAAATTTATAAACCTCAACCCCGCTGTAGTCAGACCCCTCATTTTATTATGATACTTTGCCTCTTTAGTGGAACTTGAAATTTTCACCAGGGGTGGATGTTCACCACTTCTACTCTGGCGTCATCCTCTCACCGCTGATTCATCCACGCACACCGCGCCTGATTTAATGAAGCACTTCTTTTTCTTAATAAGATAAGGGGAAAGGGTTCAGCCTTGAGAGGGTATGCTATCACCCACCTCTCGTCCACCATGTGGTCCAAATAGTTCTGGGTTATGAGGGTTAGCCGCCTTAATGCCCGTCATTTTAAAGTGAAATTGGAATCCCATATGATTGAGTCACAGTGGGTGCTCCCCAGACTTAAAACAAAGCCAAACTTGTTCTTGGTACTACTATATTTTCTTTAGGTTTTAATAGGCATCTTTCTTATTATTCTAGCCAATTTTAAAGCTTGTGGTTCCCACTAAGTTACCCAGCTTGCATGACCTTATGACTTCACAGCTATTTTTACTGTTTCATCAATTTTACCTTGTCAATTCCACCTTTCACCATTACCCTTCTTTCTGACCATTTTTTCTAGGACTAAGTGGATAGTGGAGCATCATCTATTCCGCCTGTTTTAATTTGGACCAATTGTCTATGCTGCAATTCCATTGCCTGAACCACGGCCCACACACCTGATTCAGCTCATGAAAGTCTCATTTCAAACCCTACAAGTGTTTTAAAATAAATACACATCATTACCTCCTCCCTAAAGATGGTAGCTGTAGCTCGCTGTTTCAAACATTAATAAGCCTTCTTATCAAATCCCGCCTCCTGCTCCAACCAATTAAGGGCCTTCTTAGACCGCAGTTGATTCTAAAAACATCACAAAACCATTCATCTCAACCCAATCATATGGCAATAAATCTGTTATCTTCATCTAAAAATCCCTGGGATTACTTGGAGAAAGAAAATAAGTTGGGTAATTCTATTTTCTAACTAGGCAAGGCTACTCGCCTCAAAAGGTACCCCAATATTGATTATGCGGCTCAGTTCTTATCTCAGCATTATGTCCCCTGCTTGATGATGAACCCCTTCCTGAAATGATTGCTAACTCACCATAAAGGCTGTTGTCTCCCCTGAGTGTTGCCCCTCAAAAGATGTTACAAATGCAGTTGCAGTCCTGGGCGAAGGAATGAACCCTCCTTTACTCCCCATCATAGACCTTATACATAAATAGAACTCATCTGCTTTTAGCAAGTTGTCAATAAAGTTATAGATAATTTATTACAGATTTGAATTTTGGCCTGAAAACCCTCAACTCTCAAATAAAATATCACCCTTTCAACCCTCCACAAAGTTTGCCTCAAGGCTTAGAAAGCCTCTTCAAAACATGTCACCACCATCCTTATAGCTAAGACTGATTTAAACTCCCCATTTTGCTACCTTTAACCCCATTTTCATGTTTGGCCCATGCTCATGCACTTTGGTTTAGAAAAGCATTGTCCACTCCAGATGAAAAAGATTTCTCCCAGTCCCCCTTCACCCTCCACCATAAGTAGCTAGCAATTTACTTCTTCTGACATGGTTGAGATTTAGTTTTTTTGTTGGTGTAAATGATCTGTTTATAAATATTTCAACCATCTTAGTATTATTTATTTGTTTAGTTTTTCTTTGGTAATTTCTGCCCTCTGGTAAGCTTACTTCAATAACTTGATGAATAATACATATAGCATCTTAATAAAATAGGCTATTGGGTGTACTAGTTTATTTTCATTGTGTTAACCATGATTATACTAAGTGCGAAATTGCTTTATTTGTGAACAGGGGATATTTTTTAATAAATTGGGTGTGAATTAATACAGAAAATTGATTAAGTCTAGCCATGATGCATCAAATTGTTGATGTCCTAAATTTCCGCAGCAAAGGTACAACTTCTATAACAATTTAATAAGGTTTCAGTAATCTAAGCAAATTAAGATATAACAAGTGGTAGAAGCCCACCATCTCTAAGAAATTTAGATGTCTTTCAGAATATTTGGCGAGGACATCTTATGTATATCTATGACTTTAATTGAGAGGATATATATCCCCTCATAGCTCACATTATGACCTAAAAACTAACTTACATTGAAAATTTTAAATTTTGCATGCTTTACTTTTAATAAAGCTTCTAATGATTGTCCAAATTTCATTGTAGATGGTCAAGGTGAAATTAAGCTTCTGAGAACTTATGTCTATGCCATCCAAATGTACCATCATGCAAGACATCTTGAGAGCGCTATTTTAACTGTCCATAAACTCTCTAAGAGTAGCAGGGGCTTTGCACAGCCCGTACAGCATTCATATGTATTTAAAAACACTCTTTAGCTATCACCGCACACTTGACTTGGTATACAGGAGCCAGTCCTATCTGAAAAAATTCACTAGCAGAACCATTGTACATAACCGCAGGCCAGCTAACATCTGTAAAGAGTGACCTATTTGTAGTAAAAGATAAATATTTATCTTCATAATTGAGTTGAGTTGCAATATCCATCACAACCATATGAGTTTCATTTTTTCTTTATCAGAAGCAGAGTCAGGGCCCACGGACTTTGGGGAGGTTCCAATAAACCAGCGTTGAGCAGCTTTTCTAACTCAATTGCTACCTGTTTTTCTTCTACCTTGAAATTCAGATAGGTGTAATTTCTATTAAAAAGGTATCTAGTGCTTACTCAATGAGTCAACTCATTCATTTTTTAAAGTCATAAATTAAAAAAAGTGAAAACCTTAAAAAATCTAGATTGTATTTTTAGCACCTCTTTGTTGGGCGGCAGTATCAAAAATACAATGTTGTGTTTGTTTTTGGTTATAGTAAGGGATTGTCAAGTCCAATATCCTTGGAGTACTAACCTTGTAACATTAAGCACCTCTTTCACAGGCTAAATTTAAACGTAATTTATGGGTTATTTTCCCAATGACGCTTTGCTGTGGGGTGAGATTCCTAATAAGACTAAAATGGTCCCAGATAATATGGGTCCTTTGTGCATTTGCGTGGCAGGATTACTATGATAATATGATTCTCAACTAACTGATTTTTAAATATGTTTCCCATCATAATGTGTATTCAAATTTGGGTCTTGATGAAAACTTGTAATTGGGCAGGTATCTAAACTTGAAAAGGAGAATGTAAAGGCATTCCTTCTTTTGCATCAACAGCCTAAGATAGCATTTTTTATTGAGGGGCTAAAATTAGTGATCTATTTGAAACGTTGATTTTTTATCCTCCATTATAGAAATCCTCTTTTTGAAATTTCTTTCTATTAATGGATTTTGAAAGGTGAATGGATCGCGTTATCCTACATAAAGGTAAGATGTAGATAAATTGGCAATCCTTGAAAGTACATACAAAAGCTGAGTTCTGAGTAAAATCTCATAACTTTTATATCAAGGACAACAGCTGGTTCAGATAGAAGAAGTTTATCAATAAAATATGGATAGAGTTGAAAAGGCTTCATGTGACTTATGTAATAGGCCCAGCCTTTTTTCATTAATCATTGTGCTGGAGGTCTGCTGATACTTTATCAGGTTGATCAATCTATAAAAGATCACTTTAGTAAGATGACTGTTATCAAAAATCACGAGGACATTTAGCTTGAAAAAGAAATTTCCACCTTGGTAATGGAGCCTCCAATTTGTAGTTTCAGTATAAAAGGAAGCTAGTGGACATAAAAAATAAAAGTGGTCCAAGTTTCATTTCTTATTTTTACAGACAATTCTCGTCATAATATTTGATGCAACCATTGGATATAATAACCTGGGGGAAGAGGGTAGATGTATAGTCTGGTTGGTAACATAAAGAGCCTTTCCTTCATTTTGACGGGGTTTTCCGCTTTGTCCATGATTCTCTTGTAACATTTCTCAGCTACATCCCAGAATCTTCCATAGTAATAGCATAAAAGGTTCTTCTTAGCTATCCCTTTTTTTCAAGAGCGTGTACCTTGAGAAGTTTGGTAATAATTTAGCATGGTCTGTTGATTTCTTGAACAAGCTGTCTTGGATCTCAACAAGGGCCCCTTTAATGTACAGAATTCTTGTGAAAATATTTTGATGCTACAAAATGATTATGTAAGTATGTGTGAGATGCCAAGGCTTTATATTGTAGTGATTGTGTTGTACAGTGAAATTCAATTACAATCCACCAATGTCTAGGACTTGTAGTAGACAGATTTTCATATTAAGTAGGGGATTCTTCCTTTTCTAAATTTAGATCCCCATATACATGCTTGTTATTGTTAAGACAAGGTCTGGCCACTCCCAAAATTCATTTATCATGGTGATCTGACATGACTCCTAGTTTTGCTATTTTTCAAGTAGGCACAATGTTTTTTATCAATGCGAAATAATAGGATTGGAATATGTTTCTACCATCTGCCTATTGGACGCTTCCTCCATAGAACTCTCATAAACTTAGATGATGAAAGCAATGATACCATCACTAAGAACGTATTTTCCTTATTTGAAGTCTAAAGTTAGTACTTTTGGGTGTAGGTAAAACTGTAATCATCAATGTGGCATTTGGTGCAGAAACCAAAAACTCAGTATTAATAATATTTGCCACATTAAATCAATCTGGGTTTTAAATCATTCACATTTCTTTACAAGCCAGCCCATTAATTTATCACCGTGGTAGCTGAGGCTTTTGGGCAAGTTGTTTTTAGTCCCTTAATTTTTTATCTCTTTGATCCAATAAAGATTTAGTATTGAGTTACTCAAACTTAATGTGTATAATTTTATGGGTTAGTTGAGTAACTTATTAATCATACTGATCCAATCAGACGCCTTTTAAATGGATAGACTGATGACACAGTATGCCTTTCAGCTAAGGCCTAAATATTATATATGGGATTGAGAGGTTGACTAGCTAGATCTTCCATAGAACCTTGAGCTACAGTAGTAATTTGAGTTTTTAACTAGTGTGACCAGTCCTTTAGTATCACTTAGGCTTGGGCACAGGGATTCATATCCTAGTTATAATACATTAATACCAGAGGGGCTGTAGGCCCCAGGGGCTCATGGGGATTTGTTGATAGAATTATGTATTAGGCTCTGTTGATCTGGGAAGGGCCAGGGCCCACAAACACCATGGTGCTATGAATCTCAGTGGGCCCTCAGAGTTCAGGGGCACTTGATACTCAGGAGGCACTTCAGGTCTGACAACTCCTTGACTCCCAGTTGTGCTTGCCATGCAACTTCCTCAAACTGTGTAGAACATTGTTCTGATTGAAAAAATCATGATTCAAGAATGACTAAATGGACTATCTAGCTAAAATTAGAACTCAGAGATGACAGTACTGGATTGAGTAACAAGTTGGTTCTATAAGTAGGTATTACCGCGTACAGCTGATTATGCTGCTAATTAATTTTTAATAAACATCAGTTTTTTAAGATTTTATCTATATTTCTATGGATGTAAAAGGATTTACATTAGTAGAAGTCACAAAATGTATTTTTTGAGTTAATGAGTGAAATTAAGTTGTCTTAATATATCTTGGTGGTGTAACATGAGATTTAAAAATGTGGTACATGATGTAATGTATAAAAAGTTAAATATATTATAACTAGGAGCCAAATTTGGTGGCCACTAAACTAAAAGTCAATATAATCTCCTCTAGTAGAGGTGACATCTGTTGCTCTAGTTTAGCTATACAGTCCTTAAGTAAAAGATATACTAATAATTAGTTGCTGAAAGATCAGTCCTTTTTGACTATTCTTATTTTGATGTTTTCTTTGATTAGTTAGGTTTACTTCTACTCTACATTTAAAAACAATTATAAATGGGCTGGGTGAGATACTTTAGCC
This sequence comes from Massospora cicadina, assembly GCA_022478985.1. Classification (NCBI taxonomy): domain Eukaryota; kingdom Fungi; phylum Entomophthoromycota; class Entomophthoromycetes; order Entomophthorales; family Entomophthoraceae; genus Massospora; species Massospora cicadina. The sequence goes on from JAKSZP010017650.1 coordinate 12,475, forward strand.
ACAAAGTGAGCATTGTTTACCCATTGAGTAATGCTACAATAACATTATCTTAGGAGGCAAATTGGTCAAATCATTGTTCATATTTGTCATGTCTTCACTCTTATTTGGCAATTTGGAAGACCTGGAAGGGAACATTAGTTTAGCACTTTATGGAAACAGAGCTAAAATTTTTAGAACAGTATCAAAAATCTTCATGTTCTTGACTATTACAATAATAAAATAAGGGATAGTCAGAATTATTATAATGTCCAATGATGCTTATAAACCTCTAAATATTTCCTTTAATAAATGATAACTTTTTATTATTAAGGAATTAATCCTGACGCTAAAAAAGCTTTCTAATAAATGTAGAGAATTTGTGTAAATCATATCTTAACCCTCAGGGGACTGACAACTAAGTACTTTTAACTTTTTTGGGTGAAATGGAGAGTATTATGACTCCTTAATTAACCGTAATCTTCATAAGCTTCCATGCTATATTTTTTCTTCTTTAGTCCTGTTGGATACCAGAGTATCGGATAGGATGTGACAGAAATTTACTATTCATGTCCTATGAGAAAGTTGGCATCTAGACCTATGAAGTGGTTTGATAATTTCATTTGATCAACTATATGGTTAAATCAATAGTTGGTAAGAATCAACTTGACAATAGAAAAGACCCTATTAGACCAAAATTAGCTAAAAATATCTCAAAATAAAACTTGATTAGTTGAAGAAAAGGATTATCACAATGTTAGGTGTTTACCCACCCCGCGCCAACTCCAACATGGGGTATTATCCTACCTTCCCCTCCTCCAATGCCTGATGCTGCAGCTGCACCTTCAGCCACCAATCAGTATCCACCTTGCCCCAATGCCATAAAAACTTCATCCAATCAAACATCAGATTAAATCCCAGTTTAATCCCATGCGTCCACAAACAAATTGAACAAACCTCAATTGTACGCTGATTCCCCAATATAATTCAACCAAGACCCATGTGTATTATTGGTTGAAATTGACAAATCAGGTAACGTCATTGAAGAACTGACGCTGCAAGTTGAGTGGCTCTGTAATGCAGAATGGGATGCAAATTTTCCGCCTCAGAAATATGTCCCACAACCTAATGCCAAACCGTTCTACAGTGACCACCAGCTTGCAGTAGAAGCAGCCGCCACACCAGATTGCCGTCCACTCAGCAAAGCTGCCGCCAAATTTGCAGGTGCGCTCACAGGAGGAATTTCACCTCCTGTCATCCTCAAAATTCTTACTGCACAAAGTAAGATCAACATGAAAATTTTACATAAAAACGTCACTGAAGCCATCCAGAACGTGGTAACAGTAGCACGGAATCTGGAAGCAAAAATCACCTGAACCAACATTGCCACATTCATTAAATTCCCAGACGCCCGCCTCAAAGCTGAAGACACTTTGGCCAAATACATTGTTGGCATTATGATGGCTGGCAACTATTCAGAAGTTCCAGTCATCAAAAATATCAAACCCCATGCAGTTGGTGCCCCCACACCCTTACTATATGCCTTAACACGCACCCTACTCTGGGATGAGATGGATGCAGCTGAAGACGAGCCCCCCAATCCCTCTCTCCATCCACCATGGAGGGATAGCAGTATTCGCTGCCCACCTGGTTGAATATTTTGTTAGGTATGATTCGATTGATCCGTCCATTTTGGGTGTTTTGTTTAATCATTGTTTTTTATTATGATTTTTAGTTTTAGTTTGGTAACGTAAATCCCCTGGTCGACTTACCTCAGTTAAGTAAAAACAATGTTAGGTGTTTACCACATCAGTGGACACTTATGGGCAGTAAATTGAGACATTCCCACAAAATGGTAAGAGAAAGAACTTTTCTGTGATTTAAAAGAATATCAAGTCTCATCCAGCTTAGATTGGTCTTTTTATATTTGATACCTATCAGAATAATGCTATATTGGCATTTCTACTTTTATAATTTACTGCTCAGTAAGAGATCTAATCCTTACTTCCCTTTAAACTTATGTTAACTTTTTTCCTAATGGATTTTATATTGTTCCATGTAACATATAAAGCCCCTATTCATTTCATAAATAAATTCACATTATATAATATAAATCACTCTTTGATATCTTGATAGCTAACTCTTTTTCAGCCATAAGGCTTTTTGAAAATTTTGATCTATTGGCACTCAACTTTTTCCTTTGGAATGAGCATTAATATGTAAGTTTGAGACTTTTCTCATTTAGGAAATAACTCCTTTAAGCTCCATGGCTTTCTTGCACAAGTTCTTTACATGTGCAACCAATAATCTCTTAAATAATCTTATAAATATGTGGGTGATTGATACTAGTATGGAGACTAGTATCCAGCTTGGCAGTTCAAGACCAGATTTCTCTCCTGCTCTAAATTCTCTTTTAACAGGTACAACAGTCCTTATTCCCACTGGTGAATGTAATCAATGCTCCAGATAAAAAGGGAACGCCCTCTCTTCAACTCCTCCTCAGAGTTGGCAAATTCAGGACGACAACATAACTCAACCTACTAGCAGAAGGTTCAGAGGTTCTAAAGAGAACTTTTATTTTTAAGACTTGAGTCCTAATTCCGACTTATAGATCTCTCCATGGCCTTATCTGGCAATTATAGTTCAGTGGCCTTCCTGGTGAAATTTAAATCTCATTCTTCAGGTAGAACTTAATCTGGACTAGGTTCAGAGGTTCTTTTATTTACGCGGGAATTGTGGAGAACTTAATAGTAATATTTAGCTTCAGATATATATAATCTCTCTACTCTAATCCCCAGAGTACTAAAATATCTTAAATGTATAATAAACTAAATATCATAATCTATAAGAATTTCCTTTACTAAATAATTTTTAAGGGAATATATAGGGGATTAGGCGCCTAACTCTTCCATTGGCGTCCCAATTATGAATGGCATTGATTGCTGATGAATTTACCCTCCAAGGTAGTGCGAAATGATGATCTTACTCATTGGGTTGCTAGGGTTCTCTCCCCAACTCAAAAAAACCCTTTTCTAGATTGAAACGAACATGTTTCAACGCCTTTGTTCATCCCCTGAGATTCACCCTTATATGGTCACAGCTGATTAGGTAATGGGATCTTACCTTAACCTGAAAGTCATAGTAATCAAAAGGTTAAATCTCCAGTTGCTATTACAGGCGGCATCACTTGCCTTTGCAGCTTAATAATCTTTTATGATCAGCAAAAAAACTTATGAACTCCTACAATTAATTAAATTTTCATAATGAAAATCAAAAATCTAATTGCTTGTTTATTGTCAGGAATCAACCTCAAAATAAACAATCATCAATCTGGTTGTTTAAACTGAGTGGTTTAATAATTATTCTTTTGAGATAAATCGCTGAAAAATAGTTATCACATATAAAACTATAACTCCCATATCCACTAGAGGGCCTCAACCACTAGTAGATAAGCAGATTATAAACTTTCTAAGTGGGATTTGGTCATATCAAAAATCCCAACTGGATTATTCACCTTTTACTGCCAAAAAACCTTTCAAACTTTTACCACCAAGCATAAAATTATAAAGAAATGTAGTGTAGGCATTTATTTATATCCCAACCTAACCTACCTAATGTAAATCTTGGGTAACAAACCTGCGGCTTAATTGGGAGGAATTGCACTTTTCACAAAAAGTGGAGGAAGCCAGCGGCTGTCTCTATTGTCACAATGAGCGATTAAGCTCAAGTGGTAGATGAGGAGTGGGTGACGGCGTACCCCTTTTATTGCATCTCTCCCTTAACCAACAACACATAATTGGTACAAAAAGTTGGGGTGTGCGTTGGGTTAAATTAGTGGATTGAGTCCATCACTAGCTGAAGGTTAGCTGCAGATTTTCACTGAAAGAGGTTTTCCCTGCAAGTTTTAGTTCTACTGGTAAAGTTACATTGGCCTTTAATGAAAATAAATCCTTTAAGTTAGTTTTGGGGTTGTTAGATCCTGGCAGTTGACTCAAGAATAAACCATTCAACGAACAACAGATTGGGCTGATTATCCTCCTAATGCTCAAGCTGATACTTTAATTAAATCCTATTGCAAAAACATGGCTCAGCTGATTATCACAACATGGATTTGAATATATTATCAAAAACTTGGGCCAAATAACTCTCACATTTAGGCAGATCTTCACTGCAACAACATGGCTTTGGCCGATTATTGCAAAGTCAATTTAATTACCTAAATCTCTGGCCAAATATGATTGCTCATTTAGGTTGACCTTCTCTGCAACTACTCAGATCAGGTCAATTAACTCAATGTCAAATTAATTCAATTATTTTATCAGAAGCTCAGGCTGAATATACTCAAATGGTTGGACTGATTATTGCTGCACCAAACCTTGACAACTAGTCCTGACTAGTTGGGACCAATATTAAAAATTCAGCATGATAAATTTTCTGGGTTTTTTAAAGATACTATCTACATATCACATGAACAAAAAGATGAAAAGAACATAATCAGCACAATAGCACTTGTACATGGACTGCCCAAATGGGAGTACCTAGTGCTATCAAGAGGAACAGCTGACATCCAATTTATGGAGCCATTTTCATCAGCTGTATGATGAAAACATGGTCGAGTAGATCAGTTTCTGCCTTAGGGAAAATTTTGTATGTTGGTATGCATAATTGGCACGATAGCACTCGCACATGGACTGCCTGAATGGGAGTATCTAGTGCTATCAAGAGGGCCAGTTGGCATCCCAATTAGGAGTCGTTTTCATCAGCTGTATGATGAAAACATATTTTGATCTGATCCTAAAATAAGTTTTTATATTTCAATATGCATAACCAGCATGGTAGCACTTGCACATGGCTCACATAAATAAGTGTACCTAGTGATATCAAGAGAGGCCTGCCAAAGCGAATCTCTTTCTACTAAGCATCACTTTTCAAAAATCAATTCAGCCTGAAATTTAGCTCCACTAAAGAGATTTACAAAAACTATTAGCAAATATGGCGGGAAACCCCGCAAAAGAACCCGCAGGCTATGCCAAACGAGCTAGCACCACCCCCAAACAAAGCAACCCTCGGTTACCCACCTCAGGGTCAACCAGAATTACCCGCTCTCAAGCAGCAGCCATGAAAGCAGGCACCACCCCCCAACCTGGAGCTACTCCAACTAGCGCCAGTTCACCTGATCGCACTTCTACAACCTGCACGCCTAACAGCTCTGTGTGCGCTGCCTCCCACCAACCCGCTGGGCCCCCTCCAACCAAGGAGGCCATCACTCATGCTGTTTTAATGGCGTCTGCTCAGTTGAATGCAACTCAGCCCATCCAGGCATTCACCTCCCCCATTGTGTCAGCTAATTCAGCCCCATCTATTATTGCTGACGCCGTGTTTCTGGCTCCCTCCATGAGGGGCGATACCCAGCTACCTGGCCCTCAAATCCTCAGATGTAAGGTTGGATTAGCCGCACATTCTGGTTCACTAAGCACCAAATTGGGACAATCTACTCTTCCCAATGAGGATTCAAATGGTTCGGATTTTGGAACTTCACACCAGTTCCAATCTCACCCGTCCCATTTAAACCCCGTAATTGGCACTTCTCAAGTCGGCACTTTATCTCAATATGCTGAAAACGACCAATTCACCAATCAGCCAATGAGTTTTGCCCACGAAATCACAGCAAATACTCGGGCTAAATTTACCCAAATAGATTAGGATGGTGATGAAACATCGCCCTCCTCCCAATTGGCTGGAGTTAATTCCAATCTGGATGGGACTCCCCAATTTAGCGAGGCCCAACAATCACCTGTCCCCCAAACCCTCGGATGTAAGGTTGGATTAGCCACACATTCTGGTTCACTAAGCACCAAATTGGGACATTCTACTCTTCCCAATGGGGATTTAAATGGTTCAGATTTAGGAACTTCACACCAGTTCCAATCTCACCCCTCCCATTTAAACCCCATAATCGGCACTTCTCAAGTTGGCACTTTATCTCCATATGCTGAAAACGACCAATTCACCAATCAGCCAGTGAGTTTTGCCCACGAAATCACAGCAAATACTCGGGCTATATTTACCCAAATAGATTGGGATGGTGATGAAACATCTCCCTCCTCCAAATTGGCTGGAGTTATTTCCAATCTGGATGGGCCTCTCCAATTTAGTGAGGCCCAACAAACCGCCCCTCAATTTAATATGACGCCAGCAACTGCTGTAACATTCCAGCAACAAGGGAACTCCGCAAACTTGTCCAAACCACCAGCTCACACTCAACCCGCAATTGCAGCCCAAAGCAAACACAAACGTACCAAAGGGGCCACTGGGGCGTGGCAAAAACCTCTGGCACCAACGCTACCCAAAGCTGATCCCCATGAAGTGGCGTTTATTGCTGATGTTAAGAAGAAATGGGCCGAAACTAGAGCGCAAAAAGCTCTACCTCGCTCAACCCACTCCCACGCAATTCGCCTTTATTATGGGCATAACCCTGTTGAATTCTATACAGAGGATTACTTCTCATACTTTGCAGCGATTGCGGAGACATTCCCAATTAACACCACCATCCATGAATCAGTGGAGGGACACTACATCGATGTGGGCTTCACTGAAGCTGCCCTTGCTGACCATGCTGCCACCCTCCAGGTCATTATTCCACGCGGATCTCTTCGCATCTCCCGCACACGCTCTCACCTGGAGAAAATTTCATGGGTTACTTTTTCCAACCTACCAACGACTGTTGATCCTGAATCTCTTAAACTGGCACTCCATCGTGGTTTAATGGAGTTTGGGGCTGTTCTTTCAGTGGACTTTAGCGTCCCCTCTTACTATGCTCCCACTCAAAGAGCTCACACTGCTAGGGCGTCGTTCATCCCCTCCCCCACTGTATCCCGCAACATTGAGATTATTCCTCGTGTGGCGGTAGTTAGGCATGCCCTGAGATCTTTTTTGTCGACCCTGATCAGGCGCGCCCCCGGTGTTCATGGTGCAACGCCCTTGGACACTTGTATAGTGGCTGCACAGCTCGAATACAAGCCCTCTTAGCCACCACCCAGGGGCCTAAACCAGGCCAAAAACGATCTCACGTGGCTGCAGCAGCAATTCCACAACCCACACAATGGGTTCCCGTTCAAGTCCTGTCCCCTGAGGCCTTACGCCTAGCAGTTGAAACAGCTAACCCCACTATTGGTATGGGATACCTTCGCGCTCATGCCCCCCTTCCAATGGGCACCCCCTCTAATCTCCCAGAGTAAACTCCCTCTCACCAAGCGCAAGGCATCTCCCACAGGGTGCCCCTCGTCAGCCACCCCCACTCAGGGCTCCGCGGCACCCCCACCAACCTCCACCAGCAATTTATCGCATCAACCCTCAGCTCCCAATGGAGCTATACCCACTAGCATGGACTGGCAACCCGCGGCCTGCGGTAGAAGTGCCACCTCAAAGAGTACTACCCCAACCCCACAGTCCATTTCGCGCGGATCCTTTGCAGTGTTGGAGGAAGTGAATATGGACTTATAATCATCAAATGGGGACACCGCGGAGGTCACCATTGAGCACCCTCAGGTCCTTCCCCTGCAACGGAGTGGGGGCAGCATCCTAGGCTGGCTTACTGGGTCCTCTGCCCCTCCACCCTCTCCTTCCCCTCAGAACCCTCGACGCTCCTCACAGATTGCAGCTAATAGTCAAGCTAAAGGACTCAAAACTAGCCGCCTCACAGCAGCAGGTTTAAGCGCTGGCAACCCTCCATGACATGGAGGGGAACAGCTATGAGTCTCCATGGCAGCACCCTGGCCCTGTAATCCATCAACGCAAATGGGTTGCAGGACTTTAAGCGGAGAGCCCGCCTCCTCCAAAACTTCAGGTCAGCACAAATTGACATCGCTGCTGTCCAGGAGCACCATATCCTCCCCCACGAACAATCTGCATGGAATGAACAGTTTGGAGGCAACTCCTTCTGGACAAACCATGCCGCCCTTATTGTTTTGAATCCCTGGGTTAAAACCCATTCTTTTTCACGATATCTAGGTTGCCGCCTCATACTGGCCAAACTCACCACTCCTGACTTCTCCTTCTTCGCTGCAAGCATCTACCTGCCTAATGCAGGTCAGAAGCAAAATCGGCTCTTGGAAGAGCTCCTCCAAATCAATCTCCCACGTAATACAGTCCTCTTAGGAGATTTCAACACAACCATAAGTCGCGTCCGTGACTCTTACCCCCCTGCAGCAAAGGAACGCTCTTGATCAAGTCTCCTCCAGGATTTCCTTCGCCTGAGTGGCTTTATAGATGCGCTTCCACCCTCCGCGTCTGGCCTAGGTTGCATGACTAGGATCCAGTATGATGGAGGAGCTTTCCAGTCAGCGTCACGCATAGATATGGCACTGATTGGCCCCCTGCTAATTGGCCGCGTCTCCTCTCCCATCTCTCGTGACAACCATCTGAGTGATCACAGGTCACTCACCGTTGTCCTCACCACCACACTTAGACCGTCGCGTAGGTTCTGGCCTAGGGTTGCCCCAGCTCTTCTCAACAACCCCTTCACTAAGGAGAAGATGTCTATGACCATCCGGGAGACTCTCACCTCCCCCCCACCCCACCTGCTTGACCACAAGGCTAGATGGGCGGTGACCAAGGAGGGCATCACCCGCGTAGCTTACAAATGTGCCAAAGCCCAGATGACTCCAGCTCGCGCCAGAGTCAAAAGGGCGGAAGCCAGAATCAGACATCTAGAGCGAAACTGCCAGCCTTCGCCCTCTCCCAGATGGTTGGAAGACTGGGAAGCGGCGCAGGAAGCACTCAACTTGGAGCTCACACTGCAGGAAGAACGGGCAGCAAACTTTACAACATCTCGTTACTATGCTCAATGGGAACGCCCCACCCGCTTCTTCTTTCAGAAACAGAAAGCTCGGTCAACAGCGCAGGATATTACTGCACTGAAGATTGGCACTACAACCACTTCAGATAAGGAGGAAATCACGCAGGAACTACACCGCTTCTACTCCAGCCTCTTCCATGCCACCCAGGTTGACCCATCGAACATCCAAGACTTCCTGTGGCGGGCTCCAAAGCCGCCCATTGACCCACGGGCTGATGAGGCTCTACTGGCGCCTATTTCCATCCAGGAGGTGATGGAAACTCTTCTGAAATCCCCACGGCTTAAAGCCCCAGGCCCAGACGGAATACCCTTTGAGGTGTACCTTCTGGAACCTGCAGTGATAGCCAGAACCCTCCGCGACCTCTTCGCTGCACTCTTGGTGAATAGCGAGGTCCTCCCCGACTCCAGAGGCTCAATCACGACCCTCATTCACAAGAAGTCAGACCGTGAGAACCTGGTGAACTGGCGCCCCATAGCGTTGATCAACACAGACCACAAGCTCTTCACGAAGCTTCTGGCCAACCGCATCACCAAATGGGTGTCACCTCGCCTCTCCCCATCCCAGCACGGTTTTATTCCGGGGAGGTTGTTATGGGACAACCATAATGACCTTCACGAGACTTTGACTGCTAACTCTTGTAAGGTGAATGGCTTTGTGGCTCTCCTGGATATGGAGAAAGCATATGATCGGGTAGCCTGGAAGTATATTGATGCTTCCCTGCCCGCTTCCATCTCCCACCCGCAGCTAGGCGCTGGATATCAGCTCTCTATGACCATCTCCACACCAGAGTCCTGGCGCCAATGGGTTTTACAGTGGCAGTACCAGTTGGACAAGGTCTCCGGCAAGGGGACCCCCTGAGCCCTATCCTTTTTAACATCACCCTTGACCCCCTCTTGGCCTCCTTACAGGACAAGCTAACAGGATTCTAATCCCAGGTAAGGCCCCCACACGCACCATGGCATTTGCAGATAACACTGCCATTGCATTTGGCTGCCCTGGGGATGTTGCCCTCGCTGCTGTGACCATTGAGAGGTACACCAAGGCGTCCAACGCCATGGTCAACACCTCCAAGACAACAGTTGTACAGGTCGGCTCCCCCACCTTCCCCCCACCATTTGGTATTGAACCTGTGCGCGGTACCTTCCGTCACCTGGGCGTTCTCACCAACCAACAAGGAGTTGCGCTAAAAGACAATGATGACTTGCTCCTTGCAGCAGTTAACTCTAGGATTTCCAGCTGGAACTGGCGGCACATCACCCCCCAGGGTCGAGCTCTGATGGCCAATGTGTTCCTCCTCTCCAAAGTCTGGTTCCTAGCGCATGTCTGCCCATTCACAGATGCCTTTTATACGCGGCTCAATGTACTCCTCCGCTGTTGGATCTGGGGCTCAAACCATCCACCAATGGCCCTCTCAACCATTGCCCGACCCTGCAATGAAGGGGGCTTAGGGCTTCTGGACACGCCATCCCACGCCACCACAATCTTCCTGAAGTTCCTATGGCCAATTGTCTGCTGGGACGCGACCCCCATGCCCCAATGGGCGCCCGCCCTCCGCCAGTCAGTGTCAGCAGCTCTGGGTCTTCCTAGAGCATCTCTGACCTCATTAGGGGAGTGGCTCACAAACCACCTAGGCCATCGCCTAAAACCATCCTCATCCCCCTACTGGAACCAGGCTCTCCTTGCCCTGAAACGAGTAGGCGCGCGGATCCACCATGCCTTCCCATACAGAAGGGAAGGCTCTGGCCTCAGCCCCCGTCGCCATGCAATTGTGCACAATGGACAAGTTGTCACAACTCGCCTCAACCCCCAAGATCGTCCTCCCATCCGCCCAAGACTCCTTGAGCTCCTCCCTCCCTCCGTGAGATTTGACCTTAAGGAATTGTGGAAGGACGTCTATCACCCCATCCTGTCAGCAAAGGTGTCCAACACCTTATGGAGGGTGCTCCACTGTTCATACAGGACAGGGGACGGGATGGCCCTACTTTCCAGCACCGAAGCTGCCCCCACTGTGTGGAGCCTATTGACTCCCACCTCCATCGTTTTTTCACCTGTCCAGGTGTCGCCGCATTTTAGTCAAAGGCCCGCGCGCTCCTCCATGCTCAGCCCTGGTCCGGACACCCTGTGCAAGACCTCATGTTTGAGCAGACATTGCCTGGTTGCCACCGACCCCTCCGTGTCCTCGCCTATGCCAAAGCCATCTGGACCATCCATAACTCCTTCCTTCGTGCTGCCTTTGACCAGCAGTTGTGGACCCTTCTACACATGATCACCCACTTTCAGGTACACTTTGAGATGGCCCTGAAGGTCTGCACTATGTCGCCAACCCTCCCCCCGCTAAGTTGTCACTGCAGCACGGCTCTGGCGCGCAAACCCCCTCCCTTTCTCAATGCCTCCTCCCTCCCCTTCCCTCGCCTCAGGCTCTTAGGAGCCCAGGAGTAATTTAATAAACATTGATGAATCCCCCCTTGGGTTGGGACCATCTAGTACTAAAAAAAGAGAGGCCTGCCAATGGCCCAATTAAGGGTACATCATTTATTTTAAATTGACCACAAAATCTCCCCAGAAGTTGTATCTTGTCATCTCTATACTTTAAACTCAATTTAAGATGATCCTAGGCCATTTTGCACGCTCATTGTTGTTATTTTCATCCATGAAATCCTCCTGAATACAAGAGTATTTTGCCACCAATTAACCTAGCAAAAGGCCTCTGTCATATCAGTTCAAGGGCCAAACTGAGGTGGAATACAATTTGTGAGATTGTGTGCTTAAATGTGGCCAGGAGATGCCTAAAGTATAAATACCGGCTCCTGGCCCAATGAATGATTATCAAATAGATAGTCTTAAATAAAGATTTATTTTATTTAATATTCTTTCTGATTTGTATCCTAAGTCACTTTTGAAGAGTGTTGGCAAGCTGAGATCTTGGGATCCACAGCTTGCAACTTTGCCTGCCTCAGTTGAAGTTCCCAATTACAGAGGGAAAATCAAACACAAAACTTGGCAAGAAAAGTCGGAGCTATTTGAGGATGCCTAGTGAGTTTCCAATTGGTCAAAATACCATAATCCACTGGCAAATTAGAGGATTATTCAGCCAAACTTCAGCCCAATTAAGTGTGCAGGAATTACCTAATCAAGCGAGCAATACTCAGATTTTCACGGGGTGTAAATCCCTGACCACGTTCTCATAATTGCTCACAATAGTTAACCCATCCCTGACAGGAATGAAAGCAAAAACCCTTTCCTACTCAATGGGACCGCCCATATGTGTTCTGACCATAGGTGCAACCTGCTGTTAATCAAATGAGTCATCATTGTGCCAAGCGCAATTTTGGTGGGAAAGATTTCTTGTGATAGAATTTAATACAAATCAAGCTGTCAGTTTGGAAGCAAATAAATATTGGTACCAATTTGTGGTGTCAATCCGCCATAGCCAAATTAATCATTATTCCTGACGGTGAATGTACTAGTTCCTGTTCCCTACCTTAGTGAGCTTATATAGCAGTGGACTCTGACAGGTTTGCTGTAGCTCCATTTTTCCTATTTCCGCCTTTAAGTTTGAATAAAGATCCTTAAAGAACTCTAATTTCATGTTGTGAATTTAGTAAGTCCGCCAAATTTAGTGGCTATGATTTAAATTTTACAAATTTCTACTAATGCTCACAGTTGCCCTACTACTTTTGCATCTCACAATATGGATGGCTGTATCAGAAGTATTATGTCTGATTTTTTGGGTGAAATCTCATCCTTAGTGTCAGCGCAATTTTATATAACATCAGCATGCTCCATGACACCTAACCTATGTACCCTACCCTAACATAGCTAACCTAACTTAAAAAACTTAAATACATAATTGTAATTTAAATTTTGTGACAAAAAAGTGTAATAAAGGATTAATATTTTTTAATTTAAGTTTTTAATAGAAAAGGTTGATGCTGATTTTTTTGTTCATAAATTTTATTTTCTTCAGAAAAGCCTTTTTTTATTTTAAATTACCATTTTTATATCGCTACTTCAGCTTTTACATATAGTGATCCTTTATATACCTTAGAATTTTATAACCTTATGTAAAAAAATTATCACCATTGTGAATGTGCAAAATTTTTTTATAAAATTATTAGCTTGCTATATCTGCTCACGTAATTAATGTTTTTATTCTTCATTGATGGTCTTAAAATTATATCTATAAACCTTTATAAAATATAAGTTTTTTGGGAGGGGGTAAGGTCAAACGGCACTTTTTGGCGGAATAGTAAATTGGCCAGTAACATATAAAAGCCTCTATTTGATTCTAAATAAAGTTACATTGTATAATAAATATCTCTTTCTTTAACTTGACTCAAATAAGTCCTTTTGCTGCATTAACTATAGGATGAATAATCTAGCTGATGGGACTTAAGCGTGACTTGTAATCCTCATAAATAATTAAAGTACTTGTTGTAAGTAATAGAATGTTTCAAGTATTGTCAGGCTTCTAAGACACAGCACCATAGAGCCAAAAAAGATCCCTATAGTCTGGTGCTTAATAATGTGGCTCAGCCTTTGCCTAACATTTCTTGCACTTTATTGATCACACCATGGAAGATAAATCATATTGAAAGTGTAACTCTCTGGATCATGATAGAAATTTGAATCTAACTAAATGGAATAATGCCTTTGATCACATTTTATAAAGTAAGAAAAAGTCATTGGAGATCCCAGAAATTTTACGCCTAACATGGTTTTCTAATGAATGATTTGAAACCTACTTTGAGGGGTCATAAAATCAATAGAAAGAGCTAGCCGTGAAAGGGCATCTGCTGCGGAAAGGACTCTCATGAATTCATATAATTCAAGTGTTCTCCCAGAGCTATTTAGATTGAATGCATATTTCCTAAGACATCATGTAATTTGTACACCCTTCGCTTAACCACATTAATTATTTCAGGAGTTCATAGTGAGGAACTCCATCACCATGTTAATATCCAAGGGGCTAATGGATGGCCTATAAATAGGTATATATCTTAGCATCTCATAGTATAGGGGACATATGCCAATATGAGCTAAAGCAAATCGATCTTAAATCATTCAAAACCATGACCAAATGGAAACACTGATTATGGAGTTATCAAGTATGTAGGTAGCCGTGGAACACCTCACAAAGGACATCATGGAGTCTAATGAAAGAACGCAAGAACTACTTAGAGATTTTGCTTAATAACTTTATCAACAAGATGCAGAATTCCTAAGGTGTAATAATAAAACATAATATACTAGCCATTGTAATGAGTAAGGACAAGTTAAGCTCCTTAAGTCTCATCTAAGCATGCCTGTAAAAAAAGTTGATAAGGTTGAAATACACAAAATACCTTAGGCTCCTTTGGTAACACAGAGTTTTTTACATTAGTATCTCATGTTGAGCAGGATTTGGTATCCCATGTGACTCAAGTGTCTACTCGTTCAATAATAGTATGACTCAACAAGATTAGAGAGCAAAGCTGGAGCTAATCACCTAGTTGGGAAGATATTAAATTAAATTTACTATCACCACAATGAAGCTGAGAAACGCTTTTAATATTCTCACATAAATGCAAGAAACCAAGACCAACAAACCTCCTCAGAGCATTAAATGCCAATAGAGGAAGGAGGAATTAAATTAGCTTTGGAGTGTGGTGGATGAGAAAAAACTTTTGTGAATTTACCACTCCTCTGCTTGTCAAAAAATCCATGATTTAACCATCCGCCTAAAGAACCTAGAAGATTATTAGGTTGTTCAAAAAATGCATCCAAATGGATGTTTCATCCGGAATTACTCTTGAAGAAATGGAGCATTATCTTAACCCTATGCAATATCAAAATCTCTGACTCACTCAACAACTTGAGAAAAGCGACTCACATACTGTAACGCTGAAACTGAGGCTCCTGGAGTTCAGGTTGTCACAGAATTAGAAGCTAATAGTTTCAAACCTTACTTCAAGGACAAGTTTACACCTGAATAAGGGAGTATTGCATCTTTCCTCTACATCTATGAAGCTGAAAAGGTTAATGAAACTGATTATCAAAAGTCTATGCATATCTTGCTTGTCTAAGCAATATGGCTCAAATGTTTATAGTACCTCACATAGACCCAAATAATTGGAGTTAAGTTAAGTTAGCGCTTATCAAAAATTAGGTTCCAAGCAAAGATCTAGTATGAAAAAGCAGGCTTTAATGAGGATTGCTTTATGCAAAAATAAAGTCCTGGCTGAATTGCAGATTTCATCTTCTCCAGCACCCACCTGCTGATGACTTTAATTTTTTACACTGGATGATTTGCAGCTGCCATTGTTTCTAGTTTTCATAGTAACCACAACCTAGCCATGCATGTCACATCAGACGGACAAGACTTCAACTCTGTCTTAGAGATCTAAAGAATCCTTACACTACTTGGTTGATATACACAAGCCAGAAACCTCCCAAAAAGCTTCCACAAAACCCAGAATATATATCGTAAAGAAAGATAAGCTCAAGAAGAGTGAGAAGCTTAAGTGTAACTACTGCAAGAAGATATACACACTGAAGATGTGCTTTAAGAAGAACCTTGCCCTTGTTAAGAAGTGAGAAGGCCAGCCAGCTTAGGGCTAGGTACTCTAAAGCTGACCATCCTGAAGTACCTGAGAGCTAGTATTGTTGATCAAAATATCATGCAGATTGAAAACATTCCTAGAGATAAAATTGAGAGGTTACAAAGACATGGTATCACAAGTAGCTACACCAAATGAGAAATCTATCCCATATTGTCTGAACAACAAAAGTATTGATTGACTCCCAAGTCTCAAAAAACACTTATTTCAGTCAAGTAATTGGGTGCCTGAGAATAGTTTATACGGCCAGTGATGCTGATCAATACCTTTCCTTGTTGATCTAACACATCTCAAAAGTGCTTAGTATAATAGAGATTAAAAAGAAATTATAAGATTTCTAAAACTTTAATACAATGTTCACATTAAAGAGGAGTTATCCAACAGCCACAGTTCAAAGATATCATTATTAAAAGAAGTGGTGATTTATAATAATAGAGTATTGACTATTTTGAATATGGTATGAACTATTAACGGTGTCTCATACCATCTTGTCAAAAAGGTCAAGATCGTCCTGAACTTTGGGTACCTTATGAATATAGCAAGATGGTTCAATTGTCGCAAAAGCTATAGGTACATAGTCATCCTTACCAATTCAGATTAGCAAATAAGCTTTTAGCTCCCATTGAGCCCTGCACAATAGTCAGTATAGTACTTATTGTGACGAAGTTTATGATTGATTTTGGACAAGTCATCAATCTCAAAAGAAAGTTATTTCCCACTTCTCAATTTATGAAGTCCACCTCATGATAGATTTTAAAGATTACAGCAAGAAAAATTCTTGTCCAGGTTAAGTGCCCTGTTTCCACTTTGTCTTTACATTATTATGCCTTTGTAATACAAAGAAGCTCCTTGAAACATTAGATGCAGCAGATTACAGAAAATTTAGCTACTAAGGATGTAAAACATATCACAGGAGAAAAAAATGTGGTTTATACCAATGTCAGGATTTTAACCAGATGAATTCTTCCAATAGTATCCAAATTGGGGGTTTCAGTTAGTCAGGAGTAATTTCCAGCTAATCTCCTAGTTCAATACTATTTAATGTTATATGTTTGTTTGAGTTTAAGTTTGAAAGAAGCTGCGTCTACTTCAAAATGCCATCTGAAGATCATTGCGGGAGTTTCCAGCAGAAAGCTGATGAATTATTTTGACTCATCCAAAATGGTTCTGCCAACTAATTCGGAGCACTGGAAACTCATGCTGAGGATGCTCAAATTCCTATTTATTTACAAGTTTATATACAATTGACCAGCGACTTATGCTGATGATGGATTGACCTAATTTATTTTCAGTGATTAGTGAGCAGATCTGGAGAGAACCGCTATGAGTTTGAATGAATAGAGTTTCCAATCTGATAGAGAATTGTGGCATCAAGAGGCCAATGGGTTTTTTGGTAGTTGATTGGCCAAAGAGTATTTGGGCGCAGTAGCCCTGAAAGTAGTATAAATAGTCGTTCATTCCCTCCTAATAACCATCTCTCATTTGCCATCTTTCCTGTTTGTTTGAAGTATCTTGGTGCAACTAGAGTGGGAAAGGTGGTAAAAGAGATCCCCAAAGGCGTGGGTGATCACGCCTGGAGTGGCTGGCGCTGCCAGCTCCCATGCCTCCTCCTTATGAGGAACCAGTGGGAACCTGGCCAGCTGGCTACCAGTGGTGAGCTGCATAGCCACCAACCCTAGAGGGGTGCAGCGCCGGAGGTGCCATAGCTGCCCAAGAAGGGGATGGACTCACCGGGGCATTCCCAGATGGGTTTTGAAGGGTCGTGAGGGTGGGGCAGCGCGGGAGTACCTGAGCCACCCAGGAAGGGGGCAGAACTTGCCGGGGCACATGCTGAGGATGCCTGGGGCTAAAGGCGAAGCCGTTGGTGGTTAGTTGGTGGGTTGGATGCAGAAATTGTAGGGGTTGGTACACCAATGAAGGCGAAACAGAAAAGGACCACC
Organism: Massospora cicadina; assembly: GCA_022478985.1. Lineage (NCBI taxonomy): Eukaryota > Fungi > Entomophthoromycota > Entomophthoromycetes > Entomophthorales > Entomophthoraceae > Massospora > Massospora cicadina. The sequence goes on from JAKSZP010017650.1 coordinate 29,848, forward strand.
AGTCTTCATACTGGTTGGCCTGGCACACTAGCGGAGGCCAAGGTCAGTTTTGCAACATTGGTGCTCACTACAGGGGGCTTCGCTAGTGGGCTGCTTGAGTAGTTGGAGGTTTTGGTTACAGAATGGCTTTTGCCACTGGTTGAGACCAGCGCTCCTTCATGAGGGAATGGGAGGTCTTGACCCACCATTATGGTTGGTCGTGAAGAAGGATATCATCTGGTTAAGTGGAGGGCAATGTCAGGTTTATAGCCAAATTAAACCTTCTGATAGTATCTAAATGGGGGTTTTGGTTAGTCAAGATTAATTGTCAGCTAATCGCCTAATTTGTACTATTTAATGTTATATGTTTGTTCGAGTTTAGGCTTGACAGAAGCTATCTCACTGCCAAAATGCCATCCAAAGATTGTTGTGGGAGCTTACAGCGGAAAGCTGATAAATCTGTTATGACTCGTTCAAAATGATTCTGCCAACTAATTTGGAGCACCAGCAACTCATGCTGAGGATGCTCAAATTCCTATTTATTTACAAGTTTATATACAATTGACCAGCGACTTATGCTGATGATGGATTGACCTAATTTATTTTCAGTGATTAGTGAGCAGATCTGGAGAGAACTGCTATGAGTTTAAATGAATAGAGTTTCCAATCTGATAGAGAATTGTGGCATCAAGAGGCCAATGGGTTTTTTGGTAGTTGATTGGCCAAAGAGTATCTGGGCGCAGTAGCCCTGAAAGTAGTATAAATAGTCGTTCATTCCCTCCTAATAACCATCTCTCATTTGCCATCTTTCCTGTTTGTTTGAAGTATCTTGGTGCAACTAGAGTTGGAAAGGTGGTAAAAGAGATCCCCAAAGGCGCGGGTGATCACGCCTGGAGTGGCTGGCGCTGCCAGCTCCCATGCCTCCTCCTTATGAGGAACCAGTGGGAACCTGGCCAGCTGGCTACCAGAGGATGAGCTACATAGCCACCAACCCTAGAGGGATGCAGCGCGGGAGGTGCCATAGCTGCCCAAGAAGGGGGATGGACTTGCCGGGGCATGCCCAGATAGATGGGTAAAGGGTCATGAGGGTGGGTCAGCACGGAAGTGCCTGAGCTGCCCAGGAAGGGGGCAGGACTTTCCAGGGCACACGCTGAGGACGCCTGGGGCTAAAGGTGAAGCCGTTGGTGGTTAGTTGGTGGGTTGGACGCAGGACTTGTAGAGGTTGGTACACCAATGAAGGCAAAACAGCAAAGGGCCACCAGTCTTCATACTGGTTGCCTGGCACACTATTGGAGCCCAAGGTCAATTTCGTGACAACCAACATGTCCCTGAATTCTACTCCCAAACTGATTGCTACATATCACTAGCATCGATGTCTTAGTAAATTTGAACCAAGATTTTTACTAGAAATTCTTGATACAACCTATGAGCGGCCTATTGAGCTACTATTTTTTTAAAAACTAACTAATCAAACTATCTTAGTCAGGAGATATCAAGATAAGAAAAGGTCAAATTATTTTCATTGATGGAATTGAAAGGGTACAATCTGTTGGTACCCCCTTAACTTTATCCTACTGCCAATAATTTTAATTTGCGCCAAATCTCAAAATCCAAATATCCATTAAGTTAAATAAGGAGGAACTTGAGAGAATGAATCGATTAATTATATCTTTAAAAATGTTTTTCCATGTCAGAGGTCAACTATAGTCTTATGAAGAACTGAACACATAGTATCAGCGTAGGAGACAAATCCCCAATAAGACCAAAACCATTTAGGAAATCAAAGGTAGAGGAAAAATACAAGAAGATTGAGCTCAAGCAATTATTGGATGCTGGCATACTTGTGCCCTCCTAGAGTCTAAGGTATTCCTCAATGTTACTCCTAAAAATCTCATATAGTGGACACAAAATAGTGATGGATTAAGGTAGCTAAATTGCCGCACAAGGAAGTACAGATGTATAATTCCACAGATTGACGATGCTTTGGCGCAACTATCTGGGTCAAATTTTCTTCATGATGGACCTCGCCAGAGACTATTGCCAGATGAATTTATTGTCAGAAGACCAAGAAAAATGCGTGTAGTTAAACTTGGAAGTATTTTAAACTATTCAGCTCTCCCAAGGATTAAGCAATGCTTCCACCTCGTTTCAACAAGTGATGAATCATATAATGCTAGATTTAAAAAATATGATGTGTGATTGTATAGCTGGATGACGTTACTGTATTCTTAAAAACCTTTAATGATTATCTGGACCGCCTCAATTCAATTTATAATGAAATTAGAGAGCAGCATCAATGATTTAACTGAAAAGTGTAAATCATTATAACAAGAATTGATATTTTAGGGCATGAATATTGAAAGAAGAAATTATTGCAAAATATAATAATGTTGAAGAATTCTGTATATTTATAAAACTAATTGTATCAGAGATATACAGGTAAAATTAAGAATGATGGGATATTACTATTAGGTTTACTGTTATTGGCAACAAGCCAAAGATAAAACTATTAGGTGCTTAGAGATACATAGGCAGGACAAATAGGTTGGGTATGGTTTATTTGTATATTTTAACTCTCTTTGATATGGTACTTAGTAGTGGAATGCCTTTTGTGAAGCGATGGCTAGTATTATAGCGTTAGTAGGGTCTGTATATATAGTAACTATATTACTTAAAGATTGCTAACATTATTGTTTCAACTATGCGAAGAAATCTAAACTGTACACTATAAAATTATAGATCAGTATCTGGAATAATTTTTACTGAGTAAAAAAGATGGCAATATTTAAAGTCTCAGGAGAGAATCATGATTATTATGAGTGATGGCTAATACCACGTTTGAGGGTGGAAGGATATTCAGGAATGCAAAAGGTGATGGCAGTCCAGGCTTAGAGTTGGAGTGGATCATGATTCCTTATTGAAGGCTGGACTGAAATCAATAATGGTAACAAAGTTAAGTGGTTTTTAAATCTTTCATAAAGAAACCAATAGATAGTAGGGTATAGTATGTGGCTTAAGGTGGTTAAAAGAGTAAATAGATGAGTTAAACATTGAATACAGCTTTTGGATATATCTCAAGATGAGATAAATCTGGTTTGGGCATTCCACTGTACTTCTTCAGCCAGTGGAGCACTAATTGGGGCAAGTTATTTAGACTTGTTTGTTAGAGAGCTCATTGTTGATGTGGGAAATTGCTCAGTGCTTGAAAAACATAGGTTATCAAAGATTTTAGGCCTTAGTCCTAATAAAAAACATTCTAGAATAATAAAGTTTATGCTCATTAGGCCAGAGAAAGCGTTGATCAATTATCAAAGAACAATCTTTAGGCATTAGGCCTGAGAAAGCATCAATTGACATTTAATAATAAATTTTTCAGGCCATAGACCTGAGAAAGCAAAAATGATAACTAGATTAGTAATAATTGTAATTAGTGTGAAGAATAGTACAGAAGTTGCTAATCATAAATTTGTTCTTTACCTAATCTTGGGCAAATCCCAACAATCACCCTCACTTTATCCCTAAATTTGCTCAACACACTTTAATTCTTGTTCATATGCTTGCTAAAAACACATGTAACATATATTGGGAGTAAAGCAAAGAATTGCATTATAGAATTCTGAAGGATTTATTAAAATAAATATTTTGGACATCCAGATTATGAAAAACCACATTCTTTTTATAAAACCCAGATTTAGCCATAATATCTGCACTTTCATAACTAGAAGAGTAAGGAGTTGACATCCAGTACTTATTACAGCAGGACGCTCTCAAGGCTGAGCACAATTACACTTTTCATAGAAGAAATGCTTTGCAGTTACTCGCAGTAAAATATTCCTGGCCTTTCTTATGTGGTACAAACTTTGCAGTTGTCACAGACCACACTTCATTATTGTGGTTTCAATTTATGAAAGATCTGACAGAATGACCATCCCGGTGGGCTCTCAAACTTCAGTACTATGGCATGAACATTGTCAATCGAGTATTAAAAAGCAGAGGAACATAGATGGACTGGCCAGATTCCCCTAATGCATTTAGATAACAATTAATCCAGATATTTACATTACTTACTCATGAAGCTAAATTCTTGGGCGGACAAAGGTGAACCATACAAGTATGATGAATGACGCTTGAAAAATACTAAAGTACCTGACGGATTATTATAACATAAAGGCAGAACTGACTTGTTACCTTACTTGCAGCCTTTGGAACACTTACCACTCATAAATAGAAAACCACAATACCTCAGGCATTAAGAGTGAAAAACTCACATTAATAAATTAAGAATTGGTACTTTTGGGAAGTAATATTGGGCTCTATAGTAGAAGTCTTAGATGCCTGTATAACTTTTCAAAAACAAACGCCTCATAAGGCTAAGTACAAGTATTAGCCAATGACCCCTCAGCAGCCATTCTATACCATCAGTTAAATGTCATTTTTAATGCCTAAATCTATAGGAGGAACTTATATATCCTTATGGGGATCATTGATTTCAAAAGTGGGTTGAAGCGATTGCAATCATGCGCAGACTACCAAGGCTACTGATAGTTTCTTATACCATATAGTATTTACTAAGAGTTGTTGCCTTAAGTACTGCTTTGTAATAATTGTAAAAATATACTTTAAGAGTTGTGATAATCTAAGCCAATATTATGGAAACTTAACAACTATCTATAGTGCCTACAATTCATCAACTAATGGGAATGTAGAAAGAGCAAATGAAAAGTTAATTTCAATACAGCAAAAGGTATTAACTATTAATCCAAAACACTAGACTAATATCTCCCTCCCCAAACCTGCCAAATAACCAATTCAGTACTTTTGTGCCTGCTTTAATCACATTTTCGGGCATCAATATGCTCAATATGTTTAGGCAATGGATACCGCTAGCCCTATTATCAAAGAAAACCCCCACTATAACTCCTCATGCCTCATGCTGCTGATTTGCCAGCCCTATCTGTTCATAATGGTCTACCAAATGAAGCGGGCACCAAATAATATTCCCTAGAGCTTTTCGCCCCCTGATATGGCTTCCTAAACTGTTAGTTGAGGTGCCATGTAGAGTTTTGATTAATGATAATCCCTTTGTTTGGCTCCATAGCAAATAAAGATATGTATTAGACCCCTTTATTGGGTTATCGCCACTAGTCCTAAAAAAGGACTATTATCCAAGGTCTCTTAATGGCTTACAGGATGAATATCATCACTTCATCAAACTTTCACCCTTAAAGGCCTTATATGGAAGAAAACCTGATATTGACCACTATTAGCCAGAGAAGTTATCAATGATATAAAATATCCTATAAATGTGCTAAGAAAACTATCCCAAAAGATTATACAACTTCAGATGAAGTAAATGAAAAAAGATAGCCAAAACGGTTATAAAAAAGGTCAAGAAGCAAATGCGTCCTATTAAACTTCATCTGCTTTTGAGATTTAAGATCTTTTCTTGTATTATTACAACTGTATAGTGTCCCAAGGAGGCAGACTGGATTCAATTTGGGATGGGCCATATGCTATAACCTGTAAATGTGGAGATAAGTACTTAATTAAGTCTTTAGTAAGTGGAGAGACTATCAGCCGCATATATATCCAATTCATGCATCAGTAACCCCCTACAATATTTTTGAAGGGAGTAAGTGATACCAGAGTATTAGACAGGATGGAAAATACTAACTATTTGAATCCCATAAGAGAGTTAAGATCTTAACCTGAAAAGGGGGTTGGAGAAAGCCTTTTGATTAATATACAGAAAAAATTTATAGTTAAGGCTCAGCTTGACAAGAGGAAACCCCATTCAGACTGAGTTCAGTCTAAAATTTCTTAAATTAGTTACTGATTATCTGAAGCAAAGGGTTTCGCAATGTCAGGTATATAACTCATTATATGACACTTGTGGCAGTAAATTAAGACGTACCAAAAATAGGGTATTGATAAAAGACCTGCCTGATAAATGACCCTTAAGTAAGGAAAGTATCATATAGCATGGATCATACTAAATATTTTACTAATCATTAGAATAATGCTATAACTGCAGTTTTTATCAGGACTGAACTACCTTGCTGAAAAATTTCTCATCCAGATCTCCTCTTCAATTTTTTATCCTTTTACTTGATGGGAATTATATTGCTTCATGTAATATAATGAGAATCCTATGTCAAAACTAAAGAATGTAGTCACATTGTAATCTATTTCTTTTTGGTATCTTGACTTTAACAAGTCCTTTTTATCGATCTTATTATAGGACGCACACTCTATCTGACAGGATCTAAGCGTGACTTAGCACCCTCAAAAAGAAATAAAAATTTTGTTGTGGTTTTAAACAGCTCTAAGTATTGACTGTATGGCTTCTAGGTCACAGTACTATAGAGTGATAAAAGCAAAAGCCTACAAGCCCTTTTGTCATAATGTGGTTTATTCCCTTTTTCCTTCCCTTTGGGCTCAATACCTCCATAGATTTACCATTGTCAAACATTAGGTCAAATGGGAGATGGAGAGTGACTTTGATCTAATTAAATCATACTGCTCTGACGTTTGAAGAGTTACAAGGACCAATATGTGTAATTCATAGCTATATCATGTAACTTATGGTATTATGAGATTTTCATTATTTAACTATACACCCAAATATTTTATCTAAAATAGACCTTTCTATGTGCACACGGATCCTAGAATAAGTACTTGAGTCTTGACATTAGTATAAATTGTTAGGGGGGATATAGGTATATCCCATCCTTATCTTTAACCTGCTCAAGTAGTTAACTTTTTTGGTACTAGTAGATCCAACCTAAGAGGGGGTCCTCAGCACATCTTTATTTGAATTGTGCCAAACAAAAGGATTATTTAATAAAATAAACCTAACATAGCTCCACGGCGTTGGGCCTAAGAATCCATATAATAAGAGGAAGACGGGTTGGGAGGATTTTTGACTAGCGCTAGAATATTTAGGTGGAGGGCTAAGGTGGATAAAGATGGGGTTGGAGCATCAGAGCCATGGGGCAGAAGGAGAAAGAGATGAATATTTTTCTTGACAATGAGGCTAGCAGTGTGATTGCCTCAATATACTGAGCAATCTGGTGTTCAGCAAAGGTGGTAAGTTTGGGCACACAAGTGATTGACATAATGCATAAGCGATCTAGAGGTAGTTGAAGTCAAAAATGATGCTCTTGTTGCATTAGTACGTGTGTAGCCTGCTGCAAATGCAGGTTCCACTTTATTGTATTTTGTTATATTGGGGAAAGCTCTGTGAAACTAGGAATAAAATACCCTTGCAAAATGGCTTGATGGCATTAAGAGGCTTTATTAAGGAGGAAGTTTGTGGGAGCAGTGGTTGTTTTAATAGCCTTTTGATGAATATTTCTATAGATTGGAACCCATCAGAGGACGAAAATGATGGTGTGGTGTCGTATTTGGAGGTTGTGTGGAAAGATCTGACTAGTCAAAGTTGGGTTTGATGCTGTAGTTAAGCTCTTCATCACAATTTATGTGAAAGCCTTAAAAGGATTCTACATGACAAGCGCTGGGACAGCAACAGAGTTTGTTGGGTGGTAGATGTTTAGTGCTATTCAAATTAACCTTAGCAAAAACGTTAGTGCATGAGCCACAATCTGCTTGTATTAGTTCTAACAGTTGAGTTTTTGGGACGGAATAGTGGGAGCTGCGCCCAAAGCAAATGAGGGTGGGGGTAAGAGTTCATCCCCATTCAAAAATTCTATTAGAAACAGAGTTGGGGTTTGATGACAGAGGAAAAGGCGGGTGGATGCAGCTTCAGCAAAAACCACTGGTCATTTATGCTTCAAATGGCAAAGTTTAGAGCACAAGGAACATATGGCGTGGCCATTTTTTGTGTGTCCAGAAGGAATGATCAGGGGAGGATATGATCACAATGCAGCGGGGTATTATGAGTTAGATGTCATGATAGAAGGGTAAAATAATTGCAAGTGTGTGAGGCTTGAGATGATTGGTGAAGTTGGGAATCATGAACTGCAACATGGTGTCAGCGTCATAGGTAGCCAAGCCTTCAGTGATTTTGTGACAGAGAAGTTTGGGGCAGAAGTGGGAGGGAAAACTGGCAAAATGGACCACCACTATGGCCTCATAAAGAAATTTCATATAGTCAGGATGGGGTTGTTTCATATAAAATATAGGCAGCTATGCTGCCGCCATAGCAAGAGCTTCACAAGATAAGCTGAGTTAAAGTACCCCTTGAAGGGATGAAGATCTATAATTATGGCGGTCTTCTAAAGTGCCATGGCCACCTTGATAATGGACTCGCTTGTGTAGGTGATGAGGTTCCCATACCTGATCTGAAGGCCAAAATGCAGGTTGCTAAAGAGTACTAAGGGCTGGTAAGCACCGCTGGGAGCATGCAAGGTGGTGGGACGGTCCTGAGACAGAGCGTAACAACTAGAAGTGTTTGTAAGGCTAGATGGGCCAGCCAGGATCATTTTGATGGTGGCTGATATATTCCAGGAGGCGGCACACCGTTGTCTCATGCAGGAGCAGTTGATGTTAATCATGCCAACTTGGTCTTGGTGTGGCATGGCCAAAAAGCTGGTTGAGTGTAAAATTTTTAATATCTATATCTGATTATTGTAGTGATAAAAGAGAAAAAAGAGAGTCTCAGGAAAAAGCTTGGTTTTAGATCCTAACAATGATATTTTAGATAATATAAAGAAGTGGGATGTTGCTGCCAAATACAAAGTTTGAAAACTTTTTCTTTTTCTGTGACATAAAAATGGGGGAATTTTGATAACCAAGAAGTGAAAGATAATTATATTTTTAATTTATTCTCTATAAATTCTCATATTAAATAAATGGAAAGCAATTAAAGTTTTATTCCTACTTTTTTTAACACTAGTGGTGTCAACCCAAAAGGGGGAGCCGCCACGCATCTTTATTTGTAAATGGGCCAAACAAAGGAATTACTAGAGATAAAAAAAGCCTAATATGGCACCTCAGCTAAAGCTTAGGAAGCTATATCAGAATGTGAGGAAGCTTTAGGGAAACTTTTATCTGGCGCCCACTTTAGCTGGTGGACCACGGCGGACAGCATCAGGGTGGGAGCATCAGCGAAATGGGGCATAAGGAGGCATAGTTTTGGATTTTCTTCGGTTATGAGGCCAGCGGTGTTCATAGCCTCAACATATTGAGCAAGTTGATGCTTGAGTACTATTACTACTGCTACCTATGAGGTGTAAGGATAAGAATACCTGATTTTATAGGTAAAGTGGTATAATATTATTATCTTAGATGATTTAAAATCTGGCAGTTTCATACTCAATTCTATGATCTATATCTGACGCCAACTTTATTTTTAGACTAACAAGAAATTATATATTCATAAGATACTGTATCCATAATCACACGTTCATTTGGTTTATAATGATTACCTCTACTTAAGTTAAAGACGTTGTAATGGGGTTGACACGAAAATATTATTTGCAACCTATATCAATGTAGATAACATTAGTTGATTTCATGTTCATAATTATGGGGGGCAGTAATGCCAGAAGTTCTATGCTATAGCGTTTCATCTTTCAACTGTTTCTAGATAATACTGAGTAAATATGATTGATATAAGAATGGGTAATTTTTAGTTGTATTAAAATGGGTAGAAACATATTATTTCTTTAGGAAGTAAGTACTAATCACTATGTTAACATCTTGCTGAGGATTTTCAGTAGCTATCTGAAGAGACGCAGAAGCTTAGTTAGCATAGTATGCCTCTCTCCTTGTGTCAATTGCCCTTTAATATTATTCTTGAGTTTACAGATACAGTTAGCAACATGAAGTTGTTAAGATTTTAGGGTGAACAAAATTACACTTTCTTATGGTAAAATTATTAAAAATTATAATTGGCGAACAATAAAAATTTAGAGATCAAGATGGTGAGCGGTTTGAACGTCCTCAACCATTACCAAGCCTTGGTAAAATAGTTGATCTGCCACTATTGAGTCATACTCATGAATGTGTAAGAACAAATTAAGGAGAATTTTAAAGCACTAAGAAGTACAATTCAAACTGGTCTACCTATTGATGACCTGGGTGAAACTGTAATAGACCAAATCTCAACCTAGAAGTCCTAGGACAATGGGGTTCACAACAATTTAGATGTCATAAGATAAGAATGACTACTGCTTACCCTGATATTGGATGAGAAGGGAAGATCTTGATAAAGCAGGACTTAGGCCTCTATACGTTACAAAATTCTCACTCTTCATATAATTATAAAGAAAATTTTGACTCGATAAAGTAGTACTAAATTCTACCCTATACTAAACTCATATATTCATGAATTCCATTGCAGAATCCTGACAACGCATATAGCAAATATGACCCTGGGAAATTGATATTGCAGGTTTTGCTGAACGTGAAAGTGACTAGCCATTACCTTTTCAGAAAGCATTCTGCTGTAAGAAGTTATTCTGAAGGAAGATTTCATGGTTCGTGATAATAATAAAACTATCCTGGAACTCAGGGTGAGTGACCATATAGAACAACAGTCAAAATATCTTCAGTACAGCCATCCATATTTATGTATGAAAGAGTAATAAGGCAGCCACAAACAATTACCACATATTTCCAAAATTGGTATCCATTGCCACAAAATGCCTAACGGATTTCTAAAAATATTAAATAAATGATTCAAGGATCAGTTATTATTGATATTTTTAAAGGGTAAAAAGAGGAGAAATGTAGTATATAGAACCTGTCAGGGTTCATTGCCTTATAAGCTCGCCAAACAAAATAAAGACCCAAATGATGGCATTCACCATCAATAATAATTTCGCAACTTTTGATTATGCTGAATTAGCATCTAAAGATTCTATGACGCCAGATTTATCCCAGCCTGGACAACTGACTCAAGCTCAAAATTTGCCACCAACTTTCTCCCCCCACCATGATTTTTTAGATTGGCGTCGCTTCTCTGGCAGGTAACTATGTGCACTCATGGTTAGGCCACATATGGCTGGTCTTACTGAGTCAGGAATGGGTTTGTTACACCCATACCTATCAGGTATGGGCTTGCAATTACCAATGACAAAGAGCTACATTTGATGAGATTTCTCACGCCTAAAACTGATATTCAATTTTCCTATGGCAAAACTCCATTTAACTACATTGATGGAACTCAAACTGTGGAAACAAACTTTTTGAGGGGAGTTATTGTTGTCAATCCATTTCAGGAAGAGTTCCCTGGCCTCTGACACTTCTACACATACCCTGATTTTGTTTTACCAACTCATGAGTGATTAGCATAGGAAAAAAGGATGCGATCTCCAAGGCATATGCCATTACCCACCTCTCATCTACCACATTGGCTAAATGCCCAGGGTGATGAGTGGAACAGTTTCTGGCTTTTCCCTTCTTGGTTCAAAACAGGGATATCTCACAATTTAGCCGCAGGTGGTTGCTTTCCTCAGACTGACATTTCCCTTCCCTTTTCAGGTTTGGAGAACACATTCACAAGGACCTTGGGCCAGCGCAACGTTCTTGTTCACTTTTGAGAGCTTGATTGCTAAGATGGAGGCAACCTTCTAGGGAGGACGGGGAGCTTTTGGGTGTGCCTTGTAGAAGCTCCCACCAACTCGTGGCAATTATTATAATTTCAAGCACTAACACAGCTACTTTTTTAAAAAAAATATTTGAGGTGGGTTGACCTTGGGACAAATATACTACACCAAGAATTTTTCTAGCCATTACAGATTTGGAACTCGAAACCTGCACTAGGGTGAAAGCAGTTTTACCTGCCAGGCTAACCACCCTCTAACAAAGCTATTTTTAGTTTTTTAATTTATTGGAGGTATGCCAACCAGGGGATGGACATTACCAAAGCTCAAAGTTCTAAAAGAAATAAATGAACAGACTTATCCAAACAGAATTATTTGATTGCCCAAAACGAGTGATTGAAACATAACTGAATGAGAATACAACAAACCAGGTGGTACAGCGACAAGTTGCCCAAGCCACCATGGTGGAAGGGGAAGGGGGACTGGGTGACTCATCCTCAGTATCAGAGTCTCCTTATAGGCAAGAGTGAAGGCCAAGCCGGAGAGCAATGGTGTGGGGTGATTAGCGACATGGGGAATGTGTTGGCTGATGGTCAGCTGGTCATCAATATTATCTGCAGCAATAATTGCATTTAGGAATTTGGAAAGGCAGTTTTCCACATGAAGGTGGATGGAAGGAAGGTGGGTAATAAAGTCACAGTGGAGCAGGTGGTTTTTGGCTTGTCCTGAAAAGCGATGACAACTTTCTTGATGGTGGCCTTTGCTTGTTTGTGGAGGGTTAGCATGTCACCTTTGCCCTGCAGGGCTATGGTTGTAGCAATAATGGGAGGAGGGAGATCATTTGCAAGTAACGCTACTGACGAATTGGCCATCTCATTGATGGTGTTATAATCTAAGTGATCAGCTGCATCAATAGTGAGCTAGTGTTCAGGATGAAATACAAGGGCGTTTGGCTGGGGGGCATAAAAGCGCCAAGGTATCAGAATGGGGTTCTGCACCTGGATAAATTCTTTAATTTGGATTTTCATGTCTTCAATCACATTTCTAAACTCATTTGTATCATCCAATGAATTCCATGCGTTCAAGTCATAAACGGAAATCAGGGCTAATGAATTGATGGTCTGTGGCTGTCAGTAAAGAATAATGTGGGAATAAACTGATTTCCAAGCTGATTCCTGATTGGTTGAGTCGCAGGTGGCACTGGACTGAGGAGGGGTTGATTGGATTCTGCAGGCACCTTAGCGGCAGCAGGCTTTGGGGGAGGGGGGAAGGATTGTACCCCATACTGGGAATGAAGTGGAGTGTGTGGAAAATTGGGGGCCAGATGGAGACAATATAGGTTCGTTGGAAGTGTCAAGAGATGGACATTTATGCTTTGAGTGATTCAACTAAAAAAAGCAGGATGGATGGATGGTCTGCCCACCCTTGACAAGGGCCCAGAATGGGTGGTTGGGGGAGAAGGAATGATGGAGTGGGGGATCAATAAAGATAACTATTGAAATTCGGGATAATCGTGGCAAATTCCCAATGCTAAGCAAGGCGAGCGGCCTCATTGGGGACCACAAACTGAAGGATGGGATTGGAGCTGTATGAAGCCAAACTTTCCATCAACTCCTGATGGAGCACTGCGGGGGAAGGTGAGTGGGCAACCCCACAAACTGAACAACCATAGTGGTGTCAGTGGGGATCTGGGTGCGTGTTATGGGGATAGGGGTGGCCTGGAAAACCAGGAGAACGGTGGCTGCAGTGGCGGCGTCAGCTTCACAAGTGAAGCCTAGATCAAAATACCCCTTATAGGGCAGAAATCTATAATTCTGGCCAGCAGCATCACCACCTGGGCCAAGTTGATAATGGCTTTCTATTCATATGGGAACTACTTCCCATATTCACCCCAAAGGCTGAAATGCAGCTGTGATCAGGGGAGAACGAGTGGGCTGCGAGGAACTGCCTGGGCACATGCCAGGTGGATGGTGAGATCCTTGGCAGAATAACCAACTTGATGATTTAGTGGGAATGGACGAACCAGTCCAAGCGCCTTTTCTCATTAGACAGAAAACGCTGGGTGGGGTTTCGCAGCTGCCCCACATGGGAGCAGTTAGTGGAGAATCTGATGTCATTGGGGAGCGAGCTGGGGAGGTAGGCGTAGGCTAGTTAGACTCTTTTTACTTTTTTTTATAAAAATTGCTTGAAAGTTACTCTGAGCGGAAAAGTTTTAACACAGCTATTTTCACATGAGAGAAAACCCTTCCATAACACCTAGTACTGCACTGAGTGATGTGAGCAATGAGACAAGATAGCATCTGCCTCCACCTCCGCTGAGACTTCAATCACCACCAGCTCTGGATCCATGGTTGTTTACTTTTAAACGGTGACAACTAGAAAGCGTGAAAGTAGGGGTGCTGTTTTCAATGAGCGGGCAGAGCCAACTGGAAGGCCTCATTACCCAAATATTCCTCTCCATGTGAGGACCTGAATGCTTGCTCATGAACTTCTGCAAGGCCACCTTCATATGCAGGTGGCACATATTAATCATGACTAAGGAACCTATTGTGATCTCAAGAATGAAAAGCCATTTTCAATCTGCAAACCACTTATAGTTGCTGTTTGCTTTGGTCAGTTGCTCCCAGACCAGGTATTGAGTGCTAATGTTCTGTTGAGTGTTTTCTGCCGCAAAAAGACCTCCTTGCGAAGTCACAGACCAGGGGAGAAATAATCGTTATATCCCAATGTGGTTTTAAAAGGTGAAGGTCTAGTAGATGCATAAGAACATTTTTATGAACCTGTGCCATTGGGAGATCTTCCGCTCAGGTATCCTTCACAGCGGTGGTGTAGCAATGGAGAGAAAGCTTGAAAATTAGGTTGATCCGCTCCATCTGCTTATAAATCTGGGAATGGTACGTGGTGCAATAGCAGAGTTAATTTCCAGTATAGCCAGGAGGGCCATCCAAAATCGCGCTGTAAAATGCGGCCCCCAATCAAACTAACTTTCCAGCTACAACTCAAACATCAAGAAAACTTGCCGTACAAAGAACCAGGCAGTTTCCTTGGAGTTAACAGCCAATGAACAGGGGATATACAAAGCGAACTTTATATAGCAGTCTTCAGTAACCATAAACACATTAAACCATATATATCAGGGAAGCTCAACAATGAAGTTGACAGATACTGAAGTCCACAGAACCTCAGTCTGCTGCAGGAGATAGAGAAGTCCTTTCTGACCAGATTGATTGTACCTCTCTCATGAGCAGATGAAGCAACAAGAAATCCACATTGGGATACTCTTGAAGATCCCTGGCCATTTGTAAATCTGCTTAACCAAGTCAAGGCATATTTCATTACCCAGGTGACCCACTAACAGAGGGTCATGGTGAGCCTGGATTATCTCATCGCAAAGTTGAGTTTTAACCCAAACTTGACTTAAAAGAAACCTGTTCACTCTACAAAAAAAGAATTAGTATGCTGATGCGCTGGGAGCCTCAGATGATCATTTAGCTCCAACCCCTCCATGAAAGCTATATGACCTGCTAATACCTGAGCGACCAATAAGAACCTCCATGCCACACTCTTCCACCAAAATTGTGGAAGAAGAAATGGCCAAAATCTAAGCCAACGGAATTACTGTGGCGATCTCCTGTTTTTCCTCTATGAAAACTCAAATTGGTTTTTGACTCACAAGTAAGGAATAACATTCAAGTTTTTCTGACAAATTCACTTTTAAAAAAGTTTTTAGAAGTCTTTATATGTCTGGACTGGCGATGTGCCAGCTTTTGAAGTTTCTGGAAATACTTGAGGTCCTGATGGTCCATTTACATAGTCACTTAAAGTCACGCAACCTGAAGGAGGTACCACTAATGCACAAGCGACCATGCTATTGGGAAAATCCTTATTGTTAATGACCTAGGACTGTTCAGATGAAGCTAACTTATGCGAGAAAAAAGTGACTAAATGTAGAAATTTGGGAACCTCATGCTCAATCACTCTCAGCAATTAGAACCAACTGTAACCCTCTGAGATGCTCTCCTAGGCTCCCACTTCTACTGCACTTAGTTCTTAATTGCTGCGTTATTTATTATCAATATTATTGACCAAATTCATGTAGTAATAGTATGACGACTATTATTTAAGCTGAGTTATCTTAAATCCACGATGAGTAATACGGCTAACGCTAAACTGGTGGGCGCCCTTCTTCTTGTTGAAGGCACTTCTGAAATTGCAGAAAACTCTTCCCTCCTCTTCTCTTCCTCTGGTAGGGAACTCTTCCTTATTCTCTCCTCATAGAGCCCGGTGGAGATCTTGATAGTTAACTAGTTTAGAAGAAAGAATTTCTATTCCTCAAAGTCTTACCCTATGAGCTAACTACACAACCAGTAATTAAAAGTTTAAACAACAATTGTAATTGATAAACAAGTCAGTTCTAAATGAGAGAAAACGAGGGTAGTTAATAGAAATGTTATACTAACCCCTGTTGGCGCCTTACTATACTTGACAGCGTATGTTGCTGTGTGATCAGCTTTCCTTAGGTCCCACTCTCACGGACTTCCTTCAGTGATCTAGTTGCATTTCGTTTCCTTCTATCCCAAGCAGCCAAAAATGTTCCCCACATTTATTAATTATAATAAAAGTTATTTAGAAGCATACTCAGCACTTCACAACTTCGTAAAATCTTCACTTAAATCAGCAACTTTCTAATAGACTTACATAAAATAAATTTATAAATATAAAGTTGACACCTTAATGACTCACTAATTGTTGGGGATCATCTACGAGGAGTTTGAGCAATCCGGCATAATAATCTGATGTATCAACTACAGCGAATACCTAACAATTATTAGTGCAATTCTACCAAACAATAGTTAGCATCAGAAAGTGATATTTCCCATATCCACTAGCGGGACGAATCCCTAATGAATATGCGCCTATTGTATTATAAGTAGCTGGGTAACATTGGCATATAGAAATTCCAACACTTGATGTTCCATACCATCCTGCTCCCAAAGCAACACTTTCCCTACAGTTGCTGATGATGCACCACACGTGATTACAAAGGGTTAGCGGGTAATCATGCTTTAGAATGACGGTGCCATGAACACCTCAATGATGGTTTCAATTGCCCATTGGATTTCTGCCATCCATCAGTATGGAATGTTTTCCTGTCAATGGTGAAACGATGCACCCAGTAGCGAGAGGGCAGGGTAAAGTTTCTTTAAAAATATGATGGTGCCCAGGAAGCTCCATAACTTCTTCTGAGCGGTTGGGGTGGGCTGCAGGAGGATGGACTCGAGATTTCTTGGAGAATTTCATAACCATCCTTCAGAACCAAGTTACCTAGAATGGTAATTCTCATCCCCAAAAAACTCACCCTTAGAGGGTTTTTGCATAATGGTCGGCCTTGTGCAACGCAGCCAAAGATGCCTCTAGGTCCTTATCATGCTGCTCAGTAGTGGGGGAATGCATAAGGATATCACTAATATATTCCCCTCACAGGTAAACTGAAGATCACCAAAAATCATTAATAATATTCTGGAATGTGGCTGAAGTATTTTTCAGCTGAAAGGCATTATGTGGAACTGAAATATCCCTCTTCAAGTACATACCACTGTAAGCTACTCCTAACCTTCTGCCACTCAAATTTGGTTGAATGAGTTTATGAGAATGGCCTTCAAAAATACCCTGGATTTTTCAATCACCTGGCTAATCTTCTGCTTTTTAGGGGAAAGGGGTAGGGATTATGAATAGTGAGTTTATTTGAATGCTCATAGTTGACGCAGGTCTGCAATCTACCTTTGGCCTTCTGAGCAAAAATTATGGGTAATACACTAGGATATGTCTTTTTGAACATCCAATCTTTTGTGAGCATGTCGTCCAACCACACCTACAGGACCTTGTCCTTCTGTTTGTATATGGGTACAGGGTACAGTTGATGTTAATTACATTTACTGTCAAGAGTAAGGCCTGATTATACTTAATGGGTGGGAAAATATATGGCCTTTTCCATATCAAAAATGTCCTGGAACTGGGCCAAGGTACATGGGAAATCTGCTGAAAGTGCTGTGTGAGAAGGAGCTATAACAATAGATTAATGCTCCAGCAGTGGAAAAATATCAATAAGGGAAAACTCTTCACGCACATGCAGATTCACAAATGTCAACATGTTGGGCTCCAGATCAACACTCAAATGTTGCCGCCGCCACCACCCAAACCCAAAGATCATGGAAACAACAATTCCAGCACAGCGGTGAAGCAATCATAGAGCCCATAACCATGCACCAAGAATGTTATGGGCCACCTCACCGCATAACTCGTCATTGATGCCGTTAAAGCATTAAATATTAATGATCTGACGTCAAGATCCTGTTCCAAATTCTGAGAGGCCTGAAAGCTCCTAAAGTTCACTGCTTTACCCGTTTCCAGTAGTGCTTGCAAGGAATTCCACATGAGAGCCCAACTGGATCTGTACAAGAAACAAGAGAAACCCCTGACCTTGGTTCTTGGCCACATTGCAAGCTTTATTGAGAGCTAAAGAGATCCAAATGACAGACCTGCAATGCACCCTCAGGAGGGGGAAACCGTGGCACTGGCCCCATGATCCACATTCACCTCCAGTGACTGTCTATTAGTCAAAAAAAGCACCAACAGAACTGCATATGCTATTTCACCTGGATTATTTAAATAAGCCACCCAAATAAATTCCCTGAGCGCAGAACAGCTGGTTAGGGGGTGAAGCAGCAGTTATGGGATGAAAAACACTCCCACGCCTGTGAGCCATCCAAGCTGGCCCGCCTTTGGAGAACAATAGGGCACCACTGTTCCCTACATAAGCCATAAGGAAACCATATCACTGCTAAGGTTATGCTACAATTCTTAACTGGGGTGGAAAAGTTTTGAGCAAAAGCATGGGTCATCCACTTATATCACAAAACTAAGCAGCAACCTTCCTACTGAGTAGGGTTGAGATGGACCAAAACTATGGTCACTCATTATTTCATGGAGATTGCTGATAAATAATAATACTGGCCTGTAACTCAGGGTGAGTGATCACTCATAACACCAGCCAGAATACCTGTGGTACAGCCATTCATATTGATGAATGAAACAGTAGTAAGGCAGCAATGAGCACTTACCACATTTTCTCAAAATCTGGTATTCATTGTCACAAAATACCCGGCGTAATGGTAAAATTCATGGTTTTTTATTGTTTATAAGAATCAGTTTTTATTGGAATTTGTTGGAGTAAAAAGGGAAAAATGGAGCAACAGCAATATCTGTCAGGGTACACTTCAAATAAGCTCACCAAACAAAAGGGGACCCAAATAATGGCATTCACCATCAAAAATTTGCAATATCAATTATGCTATATTGGCATCCTGAAATTCTTTAATTTTGGATTGATCCTGACTTGCCAACTGACTCACACTTGAACTTTACCACCAACTTTCCCCTCTCACCGCAATTTTCTTGGCAGATTGGTGTCACTTCATCGGGTGGGTAACTAGGTGCTCCCATGACCTGGCCACATATGGCTGGTCCTACTGACTTGGGAAGGAGTTTATTTGCACCTGTTCCTATCAGGGACGGAACTACAATCACTGATGATAAAGAGCCATGGTGGATGGGAATTTATCATCCTTAAAACTTATTTATTTATTTTTAGATGAAAAACTCAACTATAATGGTGGAACTCAAACTTCCAGAGACAACCTTTTGAGGGTAGTATCGCTGTCAACCCTCTTCTGGCATATGTCCTTGGCCGCCGCCACTTCCCCACACACCCTGGATTTGGTATACCAACTCATGAGTGGTTAACATAGTGGAAAGCGATGCAACCTATAAGGGCTACGCCGTTAACCATTTCTCATCTACCACATGGGGTATCCGCCCAGGGTGATGATGGCGACAACCTTCATCTTTTTTCCTTCTTGGGCTAAAACTGGAATATCTCCCAATTCGCCGCAGGGGCTGTTCCACCAGACTTACAAAAGCTAGGATATAAACTGAATGGCTTCCTGATGCCAAGAATGAAATTTCATATTATCTATTAGTGAAGCTTTGATTAACGCTCACTATAGGGAGCCCCAAGATGATATAGTGAAAATTAGATCACACACTAGAAGACAATTTAGCAATGGACTTCCCCTTTAATGGTATGGGAAGTATTACCAAATGGAATAATGCATCTTATATGAACTACCACCAGTAAACCCATAAAATCCTTCATGCCACTTTGAGTTAATCTTGCCCATAACACATCTGCAATAATTACTATTTCCAGTCTACCTATATAGTTGGTATTATTCCGAATTTATTAAATGAGATCTACTTGATTGAGGGCCAATTCAGTCACTTAAACACCACGGCATTAGACTCTTACATAATTAGTCTTTATAATTTATATGCCCTGGCCACTAATGAGTTAGTTAATGAGGTTGTTTTTTACCTACGCTTTTATGTACATCCAGTCCTCCATCATCTCCTCCATCTAGTACTACATAATCAGGAGGTGATGCATCATATGGGATGATGGAAAATCTTCAACTTCAACATTGTTGGTTTTATAAAGCCACTTCAGCGTTTGTCTGAGATAACTGTGAGGGAATACAAAATGATTGACGCCCTATTAAAAATGCATGGATTGAACCGCTCTATTAGATTCTAAAATTACCAGCTACTCGGATAATCAATTAATTAATCACCTGAAATGCATAATAACCAAGGTATGCACTCACATGCAACAAATCTCTTCTAATTCCGCCGTTTATTTATCCTTTTGACTTATCTTGGTGCAACTCGTGATTCAGGTGGAGACATTGATCAAGAGATCTCAACAATGACAGGAAATATCTATGGTAATGGTAGATCAAGGATCTGAGAGCCCCAAAAGCCCACTTGGGCCTTGAGGTCTCACAAGAGCTGATTATTTTAAATAGGACCTCAGGTCCTAAAAGCCCTAGAAGGCTCATAGTTTTTAATAAACAGAAGACCAAGGGCCCAAAGTTTACCTGCCCCCCCCTAAAAAAAAGAATTTTTACACTCCATGCTTAAAGGATGCTGATCATCCTTTGAAGAAGCATTATATGGAATAAGATTGAGACTTTACATAAGCAAATGAAAAAATATCCCAAGAGTTTGATGACCTCAATGGTAGTCCTATCAACCCCGTGCCATATCTTAAAACCACTAGATAAAAAAATTAATAATGATGTGTTTATCAAAGTCAACAATAACTTCCTAAATTGGTTCTAGAAAACGTTTTACTGAATTTAGGATATGTGTTAGCATCTGAAAATGCGAGATTTCAGCTCTGATAGTTAAATGGAAGAAAGGCAATACGCATGCATAAGCTTATTATTTAATTAGATGCAAGATGCCGTGGAGAAAATAGGAATAAAAATGGTTCATAGAACTCCCTGTGAGTATGTGGATATTACATTTTCTGAGCCATTCCAACGCGCTGAACTGAATATAAATACCTTTTTTGCCCCTCTCTGGCTCTGGTTTGAAGCCCGATTTTAAGTAAAAATTTATTTTCAGTCAAGAGTGTGTTCCATAATTTTTTAATGCTTATGATAGTGCAATGGAGGAAGACTTACAAAAAGAAATAAAACATATTCATTACAGCCATAAAAACTAGAGAAACTATGATCCCTCACCTACTTTACTGTCAAACCAGGGCGCTAGTTAAAAATGTTTTTTTATAATTTAAAAAATGATTAAAACCTGTTAAACAAAAATCTGGCCTTCATTGCATAGTATCTTAGAAAGAAGTAAAGTCTTATTGGCTTCTCTAAACAAACCTATGGCAGCGCTCAACTATTAGATTATTCTAACCGCCTTTTCTAGAAGCAACCATTAAAGCAGTTATATCTGTCCTTGAGTTCAGGCATGATGTTTTCTAAACTTTATAGGGCTCATGTAGAACTTTACATTTATTGTAGAGATCAAGGAGGTTCTCAACAAAAAGCCCTTATATTACATTGAACAGAGTTCTTATCATATAGAGGCCCCCTGTCAGTCACTCGTGCATACTATCAAAGCAAAGAGCAGAAACATATTAAACTCTCCTATTGCAAAGGTCAATGCCACACCGCGGACCAATGTTATAAGGGATTCACCAAGGAATTAGAAACAGAACTTTCAGTAAATAAGTCTTCAGAATGAATAAAGAGACTTTTTGTGCTTAAGATATCACCAACATGCCTCTATCTAAGCTTACACAATTGCCGTTTTCAAAAAAAACCTCTAGAGATAAGTGAATGAACAAGAATCGTACTTCCAGCAATAAAAATCTCAAGTAATTATTCTCTTTTTGGAGTTGCATATGTTCCTCATTTTGTCTCCACAGTTTAGGAGTCTAGTAAATTAGGCTACTATTATGGTTCATAAAATCTTGTTCTTTCAATCATTAATAGTGGGTCCCTAGTTGATGTCATTTCTTCTATAGTTTATGAATATATTCAAGATCACTCTCAATTTGCCATATTACATGAAGAATTAAATCGTTGGTCCCCAATTTACAAGGTCTATTTAAGACTAGCTGTGCTCCCATTTAGGTTAAACAACTATCCTTGTACATCATAGTGGTGGCCCTCATTAGCCTCAGCTATGAAATATTTCTAAGTACACATTTCCTCTGGCTTACAATGTCATCATTCATTGCGCTATATGATACTTATCCTTTTTAGACGAGTGTTCCTTTAGTATATGAAACTATCACATTGAAAGGAATTTATGAAGGCTCTAAACGGATTACAGGTGATGGATGACAAGATTGATTAGATTAAATATCATGTTCAGGGTACCCCCACATGCAACTATTATTACATGTGTTTTATGAAACATAAGGAATGCCTCTAAATCATTTAACTAAGAAAGATTCCTACAAAGTCTTAAGTCATTATCATGCTAGTGTACACGTAAACAGAATAATTCTGGGATCCTATTGAAGAATCAAGTATTGATAACCAAATTTAAGAAAAAGACTTATACCTTGCCTAGAAGTACTTGATTATGAATATGCTGGCTCTACTTTTGTATTACTATTCAATTCTGTGGATAATAATGTATGGTGGGAACTAAAGCTCCATTAAATACGTAGGTCTTCTGCCTGCTGCCAAGATTAATGTTGTTCAATGGTTTGTAAGTCTCCATTTTTTGGGTTAGGGGCGCCTCCCACGGTGGCTATAATTTGGACTTCAGTTGGAAAAGACTTGAGTAATTAGTAAATAAAGAAAGTAGAAGAGCTTCTTGAGAAAATGTTAATCTATTCTCAACCTCCACGTCAACTTCAGCGAGATATAAGGGATTGTGTATAATGTAGAAAATTAATTTTTCCCTTCAAGCGCCGCTTTATCATAAAAGTAAAGTAGAAGAAGTCAAGTTACCATGGAACTCAAGCAGTTATTGGTTTTTACTGCTTATATTGTCCTAAAGCCCATATGAATCTCCCCTTTTACTTGTTTGAAAAAGGATGGAGGCCATCATGCTTTCATGAAACTACCAAAAGTTTAATTTAGTGACCAAAAAGGGACATTTACTTTTACCCCAGAACGCTAACTTGTTACGCCTTATTACCAAGGCTCAATAATTCTGTGTAGAGGATTTTGCCAGTGCGTTTTAAAATATTGAACTAGAACCCAGGACTGAGCAGAATTATCACTAAATTTCCCTTGAAGAATTATATGCAAACATAAATTCCACAAAGGCTATGCAATTCACCAGCCCTATAGCAATCATTGTATTGATTACTGATGATCTGAAGTTATTGAGCTTATTTTCAGAAATCAATAACATCATAGTATTCTCAAAAACTTTCAAAGAGCATCTAGAACATCTTAGGCAAGACTTTTATTAGATAAAACAGGTATATCTTAAGCTCAAGACTTCTAAGTGTTCATTTTTTTTTTAGCTTGCAATTTAATTCCTTAGGCTTAAAGTCACCTATCAAGGGATTAACATCTACCAGATAAAGTCGCTGTGTTCAAAGATATAACTCCCCTAAAAAATTAAAGGAGTTTAAATTTTCTTTGAGATGGAGTATTACTATTAATATCAAACCCCTCTTTTTGATAAAATTATAGAACCACTAGTCTATATTTTAAATTTTATTTGGGGAAAACTGACCAGGAGATGGTCACTTCAATAAAGAAACTAACAAAGTGAACATCATCAAGAGGAAGGCACCCAAGAGAAGCAAAGCTATATCCTGTTTACAGCGGGAACGCCAAGAAAAGGAAGGGGGGTTACATGTGTAGGGGCTTGCGCCACCTATTGAGCATGTATGTAGGAAGGGGTCTGAAGCAATTAACCAAAACAGAAACCAGGATGAGACCAATTGTCGGCGATGGGGTGGTAGGTACCGAAACATCCAAGCTTGAAAGTGGTCCACAAGGTGCAACTGGAACCGGCGTAAAGCTTCCTGGAGGGTGGGAGTAGAGCCCGAGATAGCATCCAAGACAACTGTGTGAATATTCCACATAGTGATTGCAACCACTAAGGCACAGTGGGAAGGTAGTATAGGAGAAACCAAGGACAAGGCGAAGATGTCCTTAAACAGGCTGAAGGGCTGTGCCTGATTCTGGCTAAAAAGATGCTGAACCTCACGCCAGATCACTTTTGAGGGAGGACACTCTTTCAGGCAGTGAACCAAAGTTCTATAATGGCCACACATGACATAAGATGAATACAAAGCGTTAGAGCGCTCAGCATTATGGTATACCCATTTCAAGCAGCGCCACACATGGGAACGAATATGCAGCTGCAGAAGAGGGTGGTGAGTGTACTTCCAAATTGCTTTCTGGGTATTGAGGGAGTAGGGGATGTCCAACATGTCCAGGTAGTCCACCCTGGCTATGATAGGGGACCTCATGAGTATCACTCCGTTCAAAATGGGTAGTCCATGTACTTCTTGAGTAAACCGAGGAGTAGGGCGCCCTCTCTGGGCAGTGTGCCCACTGGTGAAAATTCTCCACTCAGCACTCCACATGGAGATGAGTAGTATTTTGAAGTGGGGCAACGTCCCATGTGGGCCCGCAGCAGAAGGGTGTGAGGCAAGGTAATTTAACAGAGAATGGGGGTAGGTAAGATTGCTGAGCCTAAGGCGCAGGAGAAGTTGGAGCGGGCTGCGCAGGACCAGTGCTGGGCTGATACCGTTGGGTTGGTGACTGCAGAGATCCAGAGCCAAGTATTTGGCTGCGTGTACCTCAAAGTTAATCAGGCCATGCCACCACTATGGCGAGGGCCAAAAATGACATCCAGGCGCACAGGCGGTGGGCAGCCTAACCAAAGCCACCCTCGCAGAAGATTGTATAATGATTTGAAGAAACAAGGGGAAAAAGCGATGGTGTGGCAGCCCCAAACCATACTTTAGAAATGAGCATAGAGTTGGCTAGCACTACCCTGCCTGTAATGGAGGTCTGGCTGACTTTTAGGGAGGCTATGCATTTTGTAACGCTGTCTAGGATATGATACTCCAGGACTGTTGAGGTGTACCCTCCTGCCTCCAGCCAAACCCCAATGGCGGACTGAGCCAGCGGTGGGGCTTGGCACAAAGGGTAGCACAAGCGGGGCAGTGTGGGTGGGTAGGGAAAGCGATCCCGTGAGCAAGTTGTTGAAACAGGTAGAAAATGGGGCGCTGGGGACCAGTGGGCTTAATACTGACCAAGGAGAACAATTTCAGTTTTGGAGGCGTTAAGTGCAGCATTACTTACCCTGGAATAAAGCTGGATAGAAGCTTCAAGCGCGCGTGCATCATGATTGTTAGACACCCCAACCACAAAGTCACAATTCCAATATAACTGGACAATAAGCTCTAAGTCAATATGGTAGAATGGATGAAATCCGCCAAGTTGTTTTGAGAATAATTAATTCGAGCATGCTTTGAAATGAGATGATATTGAGTTGCTGGGAAATTGGCCAAATTGGGTGATTGTGAATTAACAAATGAACGAATGAAGAATTAGTGGAACCAAGGGACCATCTAGTACTAAAAAGAATTAGTGGAACCAATGAGATACAGCAAAGTGAATTACTAAGCCATGAGTTATACCATCTGAAGTTGCTATGATACAAGCGGGATGAGATGATCAGGAGAGGTTAGGTTATTATTAGTTTTTTAGAGTGGGCGACACAGCGAGAATCAGCTGTGTCTTTATAATAAATAAAGAAGTATAGTGGGGGCAAGTGCTTTATATTATTAATAAAAATTTATTTCTGTTGTTACAAGGGAAATGATCCTCATATCGTTGGTCCTATTGCTCAGTGGGTTGAACCCTGTGCAATTTTGTTTATGGCATATCTCAACAAAAATTCCAATTTTATAACAGTGGTGCTCACTACAGGGGGCCCATTGACCAATAACAATAAAATTAAAACTCAGCTGCCAGCTATGTCGCATTCAGGTTGTTTTAATAAGGAATCTGCACAAAATGCTGGCCCTGTTGCATACAAGGAGTCGAAACTCGCGTTAAATACTGTGCTCAAAAGGCAATATGAGTTGCTTCAGAAGGATCAAAGTGATAAGTTGCCGCCATTTGGTTGCAAAGGAAATCTTCATGGGTTTTTTCACCAATTTGAGTTTGCAACTGAAGGTACTTTGGATTGATGG
>JAKSZP010017651.1:0-55833 GCA_022478985.1 Massospora cicadina
TTTAAGTGTATATATGGGCGGGATCCTTCAGTCCCTTCTAGTGTTCAGACTCTCCTTGAAGAAAACATCCCAGAAAATTCTGATTTAGTTATGAGAAATTTGGCTGAGGAGATTATCCGCCTCCAGGCTCAAGCAATGAATTCAATTGAAACCACCACTCAAAGAGAGACTCTATGAAGCAATCAACATAAACCAGTCTTACCTGAATATCAGATTGGAGATTATGTTATGTATTATCCTTCTCAGCCAGGTGGATGGACTGAAAAGCTGGGAACTAATTGGTCTGTTCCTTATAGAGTTAATTTTTGAAAAGGATTAGAATATTTGATTGTTCATACTGATACTGGTATTGTGGTAAATTGTATTCATCCTAGGTTTTTAAGAAGTCATCCTCCATCACGATTGAATCTTGAGGGGGGAAGTGTCAGGATTTCACCAAATTCGCATATCTCCAAAAAATCCCCTTCCTCAATTCCCCCAACATCATCAGAAGGAGCAAGCAATCTATCACAATCTATCAAAGTTAATTATCAATTGGACCTGATCAACTGATTGAAGATTTGATTGTGCAGAGATTAATTCACTCTGATAGATTACAAACTGTAAAAAAGCCTATAAATATTTCCTCTTTCCAAAAATAAAAAATTAGGTCAAATTTAACCTGTATTTTCCTATTTACTTCATTGCATTTTTGGAGAATTCGCCCAGTGCAACTTTGAGATACAACCTGCCCCATTGGAAGTGTAATTCAAAACTTCCAGAAGAAGGTCTTATTTATTTTTTGTCATGAATTTGGGTTTCCCTCACCCTTCAGAACTGAGGTATTTCATGCACATCACAATCCCCCCACAGTTGGCCATCTGGGAAATAAGAAATGCATCAACTTGATCAATTGGACCCACAATTGGGCAGGTTTAACCAAGGAGGTTCCAGCCTGGATCGCCAATTGCATTACTTGTGCTCAGGCTAAGTTGAATCGCTCTGGTAGAAACAGGCTTCTACACCACTTACAGCAGGCAGAGGGTCCATGGACATTGGTGTCTGTGGATTTTATTGTCAAACTCCCCTGCTCTAATGGGTTTACAGTGGTGATAGTGGTGGTGGATCATATCACTAAAATTTCCCTTTTTATTCCTTGTACTTCAGTGATTACATTGGAGGAAACCGCTCGCCTCTTTGTGCACCATGTGTTCTCAATGTTTGGCCTCCCACAGGAGATCATCAGTGACTGTGGTTCACAGTTTATGGCGCAGTTCTGGAGAGAACTCTTATTTTTCTAAAAATCTCCCCCTGTTGCTCCATGGCGTATCATCCCCAGTCTGATGGACAGACTGAGTGAGTTAACCAAGTCTTTGAACAGTACCTGTGTTGCTATGCTGCAGCCACACAGGACACCTGGGCTAATGACCTTCCCCTTGATCAATTCTCTTATAACAACGGGACTCATGCTTCCACAGGATTTTCTCCCTACAAAGCAACGTTGGTTTATAATCCTTCCTTTTCATCTAATCCCTGCTTGTGGCCCAAGGTCCAAGCTGCTGCATATCATGCTGAACATATAAGGACTACTCAATCCTTAGTGTGGGAACACCTCAACAAAGCTATTGAAGAGTATAAGCAGTTCACAGATTGTAAGTGACTTCCAGGTCATGACATAATGGTGGGCTCCTATGTTATGCTTGATACATGTCATTTATTAATGCAAGTCCCCTCCCACAAGTTTGCAAGTAAGCGTTCAGGCCCCCATTTGGTAGAGGAAGTCTTGGGTAACGGTGCATTCCAGTTAAAGCTCCCAGATCACTGGAAACAGCATCCCATCTTCCACGTCTCCCAGTTATTGCCCTTAAAGGCATGGTTCCCACAGAGCCTGAGCTGATCATTATCAAAAATACAGAAGAGGCCAAAATGGAGAATATCCTGGCATCCTGTAAGTCCCATCAGTCCATTCAATATATTGTGGCTTGGAAAGGGTATCCAGCTTATGAGAACAGTTGGGTCAAGGCTTACAATTGCGCCAACTGTATGGAACTGGTTGAAGCATTTCAAAAATCCCACCCCAAAGCTCCACCCCAAAAAAATCGTGACTGTAATGGCGATCAAGTTACCCAAGGCGCACAAAAATGTAGCCCTTGTGCAGTTTCCCAGTGTTGGTGCCCTTCCTTTGAAAAAAGGAAAGAGTAATGTAAGTCCCAGGGAACGTCCCCTGTGTGTAGATTGGGCTCTTTTCCTGTTTCCAAGTAAGAAGGTACCAAAGAGGGTGGCCGTACCCCTTGTTACTCAGGGAGACCTCACCCACGTGGTAGACAAGCGATGGGTAACAGCCCTCTCTCTTCAGATCCCTCCCCTGGTGCCCATTTTCACCTCAGCAGAACTAGTATATTTAATTGGGGAAATATGCACCAAGATCACTAAAATGAAGTTGATTGGTCTGAAATCAAGTGGGAACAAGTCCAATGATTGGATTCCATATAGTTGGAAAGGGACAAAGACTGATTCATCGGCCAGAATTGCTGATAGTTTTGATTTGACCAACACCAGGATTGTAAAAGTTAAACCCCTCCCAAAATTGTTGGGGATGATCCCCAACGTGAAGGTAGTAGCATTGGACACCATCAACGAGGGTTCAAAGCTCACTTCAAGCAAATCAAGTGTTGTGACTGATGCAACGCTTTTGACTCAACAAATGGCCCAGTGATTGGGCATGGGCGGGTTGGGCATCCTGAACCCATTCCTGACTAATTGGGACCGCCCCTATGTGGGGTGGCCTTGGGGGATTCCCGCTGCTCATCAGGCCAAATACTGTCATGCCAACTGTTGGAAATGCAGTCAAGCCTTGGTTCAGGCATTGGAGGTCAAACTGAAAGTAACTCAGACTGCTGCTGAATTCTTTGATGTCAGTTCCCAGTGAACTTATCTGCCTCATTTCCAAATAATTCGCCAGTTAGGTCAAAATTGAGGGTCTCAATCCCAGCTTGTCCCTGCATCAATCAACCACTATTTAATCAGTTGCATTACACTGAGAAAATTGTTGATCAATTTCCTTCTCTTTCCTTTGCAATAAAATTTTGCCTCAAAAAACTATCAATAGCGATTTTATTGATTTTCTTCTGGCCACATTCCTGATGGCTTTCCTCTGGTGGCCCATCAGCTCATATACTGGATGGGATCTACCAGTACTAATGGTCACTATGGCCCCCACCATCATAAACTGGATTCAGTGAGCTAGATACTTCTGGCAATTTAACCCTGTTGTTGTAAACTTTTGCCAACAACATACTGGGATCTTGTGGCCTTACATCCACCATCTTTAAGAAAGGATCTGCCCCTTTGTCTCCCCAGTTGAATTAAGCCTGTTTAATGGTAACTTTATCAAAACTATACCTGTGGTACCACCCCCTGCAACAAAACCTCCAGGGTCTGGGGCAGCCTCAATTTGGTTCATTCTTGGGTTGCTATTCACTATTGTCTTACACCAACAATTTATCATTTCCAAATGCCTGGCTCCATACAACGTCGTTCATGTGGCAATGCCTCTAGCATTCTGGCTTGCTTTTTGGGTGCTTACACATCCTGACTGGCAGGCTGGTCTAAACTTCTTCTGCCATTTTCATGACACCTATTGAACTTATTAAATCAAAAAAATTGGGAAAAAAGAACCCCCTTTAAAAAAAGCTCTAAAAAGTTTAAAATAATAGATAAATTATGCCTCCTCAATAATACCCTTTTTAAAGTTGGCACCATATCCTAAACTGACTTATATAATTTTGCTCACAAATAAAACCTATATCTTATGTCTGGATTGGGTCCATGTGTAAACTATAAGCAACTTAGAATATATAGTACTGAGTATATAAATTATAAATACCTATTATAAGTTAGTTAAAATATGGCACCAACTTCAAAAAGGGTTTTATTAAGTAAGCTTAATTTCTCAATTATTTTATACTTTTTAGAGCTTTTTTTAAAGGAGGTTATTTTTCTCAATTCTTCAAGAAGCTTCTTTTTTCCCAAAAAAACTTTACCCCCAGCTCTTTTCCCCTCAAAAAATTAGTGCATTTTTAAAAGTGGCTCTTTTTCCTACTTCTATTAAATATTACTATCTCTATATATTATTTTTGACCCCTTACTATTTCTCTATAAAATTAAAACTTATTGTATATCTATTATATATTGTATCTTATAAACAAGTATACCAACAATTCATTTTATTTAATTTAGTTGATTTTATTGGTCAAATTATACTAAATTTACTGATCACCATCTACAATATTTCATTTTATTAAATTTAGATTATTTATTAGTCAGCATATGCCGAATTTACTGATCGCCATCTACAGTAATTCATTTTATTAGATTTTGTTGTTTTCGCACCAATGCCCCGAACCGAGATAGCGAATAGCAAAAGCGGTCATGGAGTTCCTGACCTATCATACGCTGCGCATGGAGGTTTTCCGGATTTTATCCTCCTTTCCCATTCATTCGATTTCCCATTAGTCGGTGCGGTATCGCCCCCAGGTCGGCCCACCTCGAATAAAATAGATTTAGTTGTTTTTATTAGTCAATATATGTAAATTTGTTGATCGCTATCTAAAATAATTCATTTTATCAAATTTAGATGATTTTATTGGTCAAATTATGCAAAAACGATAGCCATCAATAATGATTTAAGCTCGTCCAGATATGAGCTCATACTGACTGATTTTGAACATACCCCCCAGCCATAGGACATATCAAAAGTGCTTCGAAGCTATCGCTTCACCAATTCCGGAAAAAAGTTTATCCGGAGTTGTATTATTCCCACAAGTATTCATCGCTTCCGAGCCCATTTTGATATATTTACTAAATTAATGGGTAGATACTTGCCCAATACTTACAAGGTAACATTTGACCTAAGTTGGAACATCCTCTATTTTTGAAGAAGATGATTATCCGAATTGGTCCATTGTTTTCAGAGTTATGCGCGAACAAACAGAAAAAAAAGAAAAAGAAAAAACATACATACAGGTCGAATTGATAACCTTCTCCTTTTCAAAGTCGGTTAAAAAGTCACTCGGCCAAAACCAAACTGAACCTATCGAATCAATAAAAATTGCTAACCACTTGCCCAAACAAAAAAACCCATCGAATCAAATATTTGCAAACTGATACCCAAAACCAATCAAGCTGATTGAATTACCCATAACAACCAAACAATCTGCCAAACCTTTTTATATCTCTCAAATCAACCAAAAACTACTTACCGCTTGGTCAAACCCAAACTGAACCTATTGAAGCAACTAAAACCCACTGCTCATCGGTAAAACCTATTTGATCTTATCAAATCAACCATAAAACACCAACAACTCACCCTAAACCAATTGAACTTAACGATTCAACAATTATTAACCACTTACCAAAATCAATTAATTCTATCAGCAACCAAATGTTCATCCGCTAGGCAAAAGCAAACTGAAACTACCGCCAGATCAACCAAACTTTATCAACCACTCAACCAAAATCAATTGAATTCATCAAACCAACTGATTAACGACCAATCCATAATCCAAAACTGATGCAGAAATGACATAAAGCTAGGATTTCACCAATCACTTCATTGACAGTTGATCTATGATCTGAAGTCTGATACCTTAATTTAGTAATATTCAATACGAAGTCTGAATTCTGATATAAAAATACATAAAATTAAGTTCCAACCAATCATATCATTGATAAATTTAGGAACTTAAATTTTATCATCATTACAATGATTCACAATGTTGCCAAATCAAAAATACCACCAAATATTTCAAAAATTAATCTGAAAAGGTATATAAAAATGATGGCAAAATAAAATTGCCCATTTATTTCAAAAATTAGTCACCAGTGTTAAAATTCAGGGGTTTTTGGTTGCTTGCTGGTGCTTGGTACCCTGAATTTCAACAATTTGTACAGGATAAATACAATCTCTACTGCTGAAATAACTACTTTTTGAAGGGACTTGGCCAATCACTTATATAAAAATAATAAAAACTAAATAATACTAAAAAGCTGATTTTATATAGTTTACTAGTGGGTGTGATGGGTTAAAGAGAGACCCCTATTAATTGGCTGCTGCTTAATCCAAACAATTTGAGATTCATAGTGAGACAGCCAAAGAATTCAGTATAAGCTACAAACATCCAAATTAGAAAATATGAGGTTTTGACCTATTGGATCTATCAAAACTTACTTTTCTTTAACAGAATGGTTGTGAAAGGGTCAATAGTGGGTAGGACCAGTCCAATAGGTAAGGATTTGATATACTGGAACCAATTGCCATTGAGGAAGATTTTTGCACCTGTGGGGACCTCCTTCAAAGTTATAGAAGGGGTAGTCCCATGTAGGTAGCTTGACTAAATTATTTATGGAATGAGGGGGACCTCAGATTGGCTCGCTTGATTCTGCTGCTTGGTTGGAGCAATCTGGCTACTTAATCTCATGCTATTTAGCTAAAAAATATCAATAAATATATTGCCCTGATTCAATGGATTCACCAAGAATTGGCTGGGGTCTTTTGACCAATTTCATCCATATTATAAACTAAAGCACTCTTGCTATAATATTAGACTTTGAATTGTTTCAACAATTAGAAATAATATTTGAAACTTATTTCATCCTGACAAATTCTTTTTATAATGTTGAAATTAGCTCAGGATCATGGTGGAATACCACTTCAACATCAGAATCTAATCATATTGACTTTTAGGTATTTACTGGTGACTTATGTCAAGGTTAGTTAGCTTGCCAAAATAATGCTGAGGTTTCCAGTAGTAAGAGCAAGCAATGCTGTTGCCACTGCTTGTAATTATCTAATCTATCTCTACTAGGGATCATTCCTGATATTAATTCATGCTTCTGATTACCAGTGACTAAGAGCTGAGGATAATTAACCATTTGGGTATTATTAGTTTTTATTAATTATTTTTATTAGTATATTAGCTTTTGATGCCAAGATTTTCCTTATCCTAGGCAATTATCACCTAGCTCCCACCTCCTGCCTTTCATGAATCCTTTTCCTAAGTTCATTTAAGCCTTTGAGTTCTTATAAATACTCAAAGCAGTATTATAATAAAAGATACTTTTTTACTACACCTGAGTTTAATATTTATACCAATAAATCCCTTCTCCAACTAGGGTTGAGGTAGGGGAGCTTAAAGGGAACTTTGCCTCCTCTCTTAGGCAGGGTAATGGACTAAGCCTTCAGCATCTGCCCCCTTGTTGAGATTCTGTGCCTGCACAATGTGAGCAACCTAAGCGGCTAAAAATCCCAACAACCATCTTAAAATGGCACTAAAAGGTATAAAATAATCAAGAAATTATAAATACATAATAAACCCCTTTTTGCAGCCAGTGCAGTATTTTAAACTGGCTTATAATAGGCATTTATAATATATATTTATATTTAGCACTGTATATTTTAAGTTGGTTATAGTTTGCACTTGACATAATCCAATATATGCTTTAATTTGTATTTGGGAGCAAAATTCTACAAGTTGGGTTATAATACAACAAAAATTTAATAAGGGGATTATTGAGAATTTATAATTTTTTAACTATTTTATATTTTTTAATGTCTTTTTAAGGAGGTTTTTTCCCAAAAAATTTTTTAAGCTGTTCTTTTTTCTTAAAAAATTAAGCATTTTTAAGAGTAGTTCTTTTTTCTCAATTTTATTAAAAAAGCACTATCTTTTTATATCATTTTTGAAACTTACTATTTCTATATAGAAATAAAAAATCATTGTATATATACCATTTTCCTTCAATTTTAACATTTTGCATTTTGATTTTGACATTTTGCATTTCAATCTCAATATTTTAAGTTTCAATTTCAACAAAATTTTTAATATTAGTCTTAATATATTAATTCCTGCTGTAATAGAGCAATATGATTTCTGACTCTTTTTTTCTATTTAAGAAATAATTACATATCCCTTATGCCATATTATAATATACCAAGTAAAAACACTAATGCTAAGGAAATCAATGAGTCTGTAGCTAGAAATAGATATGATGCAATCACTAACATATAAATAATAAAATTGGTTTATAAAAGATCAAATTTAAATGAAAAATACTTAAATTGAAATAAAAAATGTTGAAATCAAATTATAAAATAGTAAAATTCAAAATATAAAATATTGAAATAAAAATACAAAATATTAAAATTAAAATACAAGATTTTGAACTCAGAATTTAAAGTGTTAAAATTGAAATGCAAAATGTTAAAAAATATAAAATGTTGAAATCAAAGTGAAAATGTTGAAATTGAAGAAAAAATGGTATATAATATATATAATATCTTATTAACAAATATACTAATACATCATTTTATTAAGTTTAGTTGATTTTATTAGTAATTTATGCTAATTTTACTGATTGCCATCTACAAAAAATCATTTTATTAGAAATAGTTGCTTTTAATGGCCAAATTATGCTAAATTTACTAATTACCTTCTATAATACTTTATTTTAATAGATTTAAATATCTAATTGGTTAATCTATTCTAAATTTACTAATCACCATCTACAATAATTCATTTTATTAAATTTATTTGATTTTTTTGGTCAAAGTATACAAAAACATTAGGCAGCTATAATAATTTAAGCTTGTCATGCTATGATCTCATGCTTGCCTGAATTTTTGACATACCCCCCAGCCATAGGATACATAACAAGGCAAAAGTTGATTCAAATCTATCACTTTGCTAATGCCAGAATTTTTTTATCCAGTGGTGAGCTAACTTCACAATAGAAATCCTTTGTTTTTGGTCCATTTTAATATACTTACAGATTAATGTTCAGATACTGGACCAATCCTTACAAAAGTAAAATGGGATCTAAGTTGGAGCATCCTATTTTTTAAAAGACTTTAAAAAGAAGGTTAACAATTTGACCTGTATATATGTTTTTTATTTTTTTATGTTTGTTTGTGCATAATTATGAAACCACTGGACCAATTTAGATGATCTTTCTTTTTCAAAAAAGAGAATAATCTAACTTAGGCCCTATTTTAATTTTGTGAGTATTTTTTAGAAACTTTATACTCTATTTAAAAAATGAAAGAAAATAATATGGAAGGGAGGAATGCATGAGATTTGGCTAAGATCAAAAGGACTGTTAATGGGGCCACTAGCTAGCTAGCATCTCTGACCATTGATGGTCAGAAATTACCATTGCTAGTCACAGTTCTAGTGCCAACAGGATTACAGGCATTAGGCTCTTAATTGATTTGTTCTTCATCACATATGATGAGCAATCCAGTCAGGAAAGCCAGGCTTGTGGCTTTATAGCACCCAGGGATAAGGCACAAAAATTTGATGATCCATTGGAGCTTATTGGTTATGATCCAAATTGTCTTCAACGCCAAACTCTTGTAATGGGGGTGCTCATTGCCAAAACTTTTTGCAACAAGGGCCTAGTGTACTATCCATATACAATAATGGTAAAGGAAGGCATGCAGATGAATTGGGGATGTTTCCATGGTTAATACAAAAACAGGCCTTGCAATGGGTGCAGGTCCTCCAATGATTCAATGCCTGAAAGAAGGTACCTCATTGTAAACCAGTACTTGCTTGAAATGGTGCACTTGTAATAGCAATGGACAATATCTGCTTCCAGTTTGGCACAGATGGGGAAGTCCATATGTGGGTAGTCTGGTACGCTATGCTTACCAGATTTGGACGCTCAGTGCAGGATCCACCAGGTGATCAACCTTTGCTTAGAAATGACCAGACAGGAATAATGCTCAAAATTAACTCCTCCAGGGGATAGTTTGTATCATGGCCTTTGGTCATTGTTAAAACTGGGAGCTGATAGTGTCTCAATTGAGCACCAAAGGGTAAATAGCCATTGTTTTTCCCTTTTTCTGTATAATAGATCACTTTAGCTCCCTTGTTAAACTGCACAGGTTTCTTGATTATGCGTTTTTGAATATTAGATTATTAATTATAGTGGGCAGTGATAGTATAAAGACTACTTATTATTTCTTATTCTAATAGCCAAGATGATAATTAGTCCAACGCCAACCTGGTGCTTGTCCTAATAATGTATTAGTAGGAAACTATAGGGAATTCTTCCCTAATTTGACTTGTAGAACTAAACTTAGGATAATTATAAAAGGTTCTATTTCCTTCTTGTCATGCAGAGTCTGCAGATATAGCAATAATATAGAAAAATGACTTTCATACATTTGCTCACCCAGCTGCAAGAGAAGAATGTTTTAGGATAAAATCAGCCAAAAAGGGGAAATGTCATCCATTTACAAGTTTGCGATAATCCTAAGAGTGATTTTGATAATAATACCAATTTTACCAACCAAAAGACCCTGTTTGATTTTTGATGGGACCCTGAAAATTGGGGTAACAGGATTTATAATGCTACATGAACAATAAACATAAAATCAAGCAGTCAGATTACTCCACCCAAGTGGCAGACCCTAGGGCGTCCATTGGATAATACTCTCACAGCTACAACCAGGTCCCTTCATGCACCTAACCGGGGATGACCCCTTTTATAGGCTTGGTGGGGCCCCTCAAGGTGCAATAAATTTCTCAAATAAGGATTGGCTAAAATTTATCAAATTATTACCCCATGGGTACATTTTGGCCAAAAATAATTCCCCATAAATTGTTCAGCCAGAATGAAAAAGTATTCTGAGCTTCAATAGGCTGCTTTCCCATAAAACTTAATTCAGATTAGTCCATGCTATTCTGTTCCTACTATTGAATTCCCCTCAACTTTTGATACAGTTTAAATACTGAATAATTGGATGTCAAGGGAGGTCTTTTTCTTTCTTTTAATGCGCTAATAATAAGATTCATAAAAACTAGTTTTTTATTAGTGCTTTATATTTATTTTTATTTAAAACCTTTGTGGAATCCAGCGGCATAAAGCACCAGCGAGCAGAAATCAGCTGGGTTCCTACAATGATCATCTTGTCTTTCCAACAACTTTAATTACAAGAGTAAAAATGGTCTAAATTATAAAAAGTATGTGAGCTTTTCTTATCTGCTTTATTATAAAAACTTATAGTGAATTTATAGGAGTTTGGCTTCCAACTTAGTTAGTACCCCAATTTAGAAATGAAAACCCACCACCAATAAATTAAAACTCCATGGTCACGCAAAGCAATGCTCTTCCTCGTTGGATTAATCAGGTTCTTTCCCCTACATGAATACAACCTCTTTTAAGTTAAAACAAAAAACGTTTCCTAACATCTTCACTCAACTCTCATTAAATTACCATTATTAGGTAACAACCTGATTATTTAATGGGACTTTTACCCATAAACAACAGTTTGCAATTCAGATAAGGTTAACTCAAAAGTTCCTATATCACAGGCACCATTACTTTCCAGAAAATCCAAAACCCTTAGTCAATTGGCAACTAAACCCAGTTGACTTCTACAAGCTAATTAAGTTATCAATGATAAAAATTAAAACCTTAATAACTTTTGTTTATTGTCAAAGATCATCCCCTGACAAAAAACGCATTGATCTGGAAGATTAGTAAATATTTTTGGAGGATATTTCTCTAAACAATAGGTATTGATTATACGTTTGAGAATTCCAACATCCACTATCAGGCTAATTCCCCTAGTGGACAAGCAGATAGATAATGATAAATGAAGCTGGTTAAGGTGAGAAAAGATCTCAACACATCCTCTCGCTTGACCAGATTATCCAATGATGAAGATTTTATAGGGGCATATGCCACTTTGATTCTAACTTAGCCTACCAGCATCTTTTAAATTTGGAGTGCTCTTGATCCATCTCCATTCCTTGCATGATGCATCTCTGGGTAATCCTTCTTCTTAGTACATTTCCATTATATATCCTTCTTACTGCTGCCTCTGCAGAATGCGGTTCCCATGGCCACATGCTGTGCTAGCAGTTTGGGTGTCCTTGCTAATAAAAGTTTTGGAAAGCCTGTTTCCCACGGATCAGGATTATATGACACCTCGTCATTTAAAGGAACTTCTTGGTTAAATTCTCTGATTCCTCATTCACTGTATACCAAAGGCTGGGATTCATTTCTTTAGGGACTACTCCCATCAAATCCAGTTTCAACCTGTCCTGATTCTACCAATATGTTTGCTTCTTTCAGCGCCTCAGAACTACTTGCAAAGGAAACAGTCTAAACCTGAGTTAGCCCTACCAATAACATAAGGCCACATCAGAATATGCTTTTTGATGAAAAAACAAAAGTTTTTATATATATTATTTTTTTGTCTTTTTATATATTTTCTTCTTTGTTATTTTTTATCTTATATAATTTTTTTATATTTTTCTTGTGTTATCTTTTACTCTTTTCTGAGATAGGACTTAACCTATAAATTATGTTCATGGTCCATCTTTTCATTTCCTCTACTCTGGTTCATCAGTAAATTTTTTGAACTTAACCAGCTATTGTAGTTCAGAGGTCTTTTTTAAGACTTAACCACCTCTCATGGTTCAGCTTCCCCACCTGGGATTTGACCAACACTAGGACGTAACCTAAATTTTCTAGGTTCATTGGTCCTTCAGGAACATTGTACTTGTTCCTCCCCTAGATCAAATACTTTCTGTGATATATTGTATGGATCCAGACACTACATGTTTATTTGTGATGTTCTTAATTGTGTAGGCATCAGTTGCTGACTTGGCAACAACTTCAAATGGACCTGACCACAAAGCATCCAGCTTATTTCTTCATCCAAACATGAGTGTCACAATAGACTACCCTATCCCCCACATGATACTCCTGTATCACTGGTCAGTTATTGTTGTCCATTGACTTTGCTTTAGTCCTTTTCTATAAGGTGGTATCAAATGCCTGCATTAGAAGTTTAATCATTATATTGACCAGTTGGGCCAGGTATTAATTTTTACTCAACCTCATTGCTGGCTCTATGGCAGAGTACAAATTGGTGGTAATGCTGCCCTACATTTTTAAGATAATTCAACGTCGTTTTTCCTATCACTGTATGATGACTTATGTTGTAGGTGAAAGTAACCAAAATTAGATAAGTTCCCCCAAGCAGATGTTTTCCCTGCAACCAATTTTAACATCATGGCTAGTGTTCCATTTACTCATTCCACCATTCCATATGTTTTTGGCCTATAGGGAACTGATACCACTCCTAGGATCCACATCAATTTTTTAAGCCATTAATTACATTGGAGAGAAATTTGGTTCCATTGTTACTCAAGTTAACTTGAGGGCATCTGTGACAGTATATCACTTGATCCAAAATGAACTTTGCTGTGTTCACAGAATCCACTTTGCTTACAGACTTTGTTTTGACCCATCTAGTTAGATGGTCTATTGCCACTATGATATATTTCACACCTCCTGTACTGATACTCAGAGGTCCTATCACTTCTATTGACAAAATGTGCCAAGCAAATTTTGGACTTAATAGCCTGCATCTTTTTGTATTCTTATGAGGTTTGTGGAGTTGGAATTCCACACAACAGGTTAGGTAGTCAGCGACATCATAGTTGATTGATTCTCAATAGTACCTATAGTGAGTTGTTCCATAAATCTTCTTAGGCCACCATGGCCAATGATTTTGTGTGTAGCTCAGATAATTTCCATTTTTTCTGACAGCATTTGAAAATAGAAACCATATTCTGTCAATCATTGTGAATAATTGCCCATTTTAGTCTTGGCGTTTTCCATCACTTCTTTTAGTGAACCTTGAATTTCTCAGGGTTCATCCTCAACATTACCTTTAAACATCCTTTTGAATAACTCATCTGCTTAGATGGTAAACAATTTGGACATCAGGCAATCTTGATAATCTGTCAGCGTTTTGATGCGCTGCTCCTGCCCAGTGTAGTATCTCAAAAATTTAGTATTATAATAAAGCTCATTGGCCAGTCACTCCTATGGTTCCTTCAAGTTATGGAGCCAGCGTAAAGACAAGTGGTCCATAAACCATTTTGAAGTGCGTTCCATGGATGTACGCTCAGAATTTCTTACATGCATATGATTTTGCAAGGCATTCATGCTCTGTCACTGTATAATTCCTCTCTGCTGGCATAAGTATTTGACTCACATAGGCCCCAGATGTTCTTCCCCATCTTCATCCAACTTGACTCAAAATGACACCAATCACCTTTTATGATGCATCAGTTTGGATGATGAATTCACAATTAAAATTTAGGTACTAAAAGAAAGTACTAGTCAAAGTCTTTGCATAATTTATTGAAAGACTCTTGAGCTTCTTTATTCCATATAAATTCTTTTTCAGGTCCTTCAATAAGTGGAATAAAGGTTCCAAAATTTTTTCAAATTTTTATGAATTGGTATTAGTAGCTGACCATCCCAAGAAATACTTGGATTTTACAAACACCCTTCAGGATCAACATCCATATAGTTACCATAATCTTCTGCTGCTGGGGTTGAAACCCGCTGGAGTTTATCATAAACCCCAGGTACTCAAGCTCCTTCTTAGAGAAGTGACATTTCTTCAGCTTGATTTTCACGTTTGCCATCTCAAGGCGCTTAAACAGTTCTTTTAAGTGCTCCAAATGGTTTTTGAAGTCCTGGTGAATACATTTATATCTTACAGATATACTAAGATGAAGGATAGCTTCAGATCACTGAGGATAGTGTCCATTGCTCTCTGGAATGTGGCTAGCGCATTAAATAATCCCTGGGCATTTGTGTTGGCTAATAAAGTCCCAATGCAGTAATAATCAAACATTTTTCTTGGTACTTCTTTGGCAAATTGATTTGGCAATATCCCAAAAACAGGTTCAACTTCAAAAATTAATTTTTATAGGAAATCAAGCGCGTCATCAATCCTCATCAGTGGATAAGAATCCTTCTTAATGATTTTGTTCAATTGGCAATAATCAATCAATACTTGATGTGATCCATCCTTCTTTTTAACAATGAGGATTGGACTCATCCAGGTACTCAATGATGGAACAAGGAGCCCATGCTCAACTAGATTGCTAGTTTATTTGATGGCCACAGCTTCAGCAGATCCAGATCTTTGAACAGGCTCGCATTATTGGTGAATATTCCCCAATGTTGATCTTGTGGATTACGTTCTTTGCAAATCCCAAGTCATGGTATCTTGGATGAATATCTCCTAATATCTCTTAAATAATTGGAGCACATATTCTTTTTTTTAGTACTAGATGGTCCCAAAGGAGCACATATTCTTGCTGCTGTTCGTTTCAATCATTCAGATGCTCTTGATCCACTAACACGTTGACACTTTTGGCACTTTCTTCTGGAAATTCCATTTCAAATAACATTCTGAAATCATGAAATTTGCTAATCTCTGCCATATGGATTAGATGCAGAAACGTGACAACTTTATTTTTTGATATTATCATTGGTTTCTTTCCCAGATTAGCTAGAAGCACGTTTATTTATCCTTTTCATGACATAAATATCCCTGGCGCTACCCATGGATCAATTCTTGATTTCCTCAATTGGATAGCGACTTATTTATATAATTGCCCCATATATTGTGCTTTAACCCTGTGTTAACAATTATTTGCATCCCAGGAAGTATAGTATTTGTTATTTTTGTTATCAAGGGTATCTCACGCTTTTCTAGGATCTCCTTCAGCATATTTCTCCGTTTTGCCCAAACAACTTGTACTTGATGGGAACAGTGCCATAATTGAAAATTAAGTTTACAAAATTTTCCATCTTAGTCAGCGGTGTTTCTATTTCCCACTGATATACCAAGGGAAAGGTATGCCTCAGAATGGTCAGAATATTTTCCTCAAAATTGAATCTCACTTCATTTTTCTCAGAAACTTTGTCACAATTAATATATCATAATTCTAAGTTTTCCAAAGTGATGGTGATAGCTAATACCACAAGTGAACTGAAACAGAGTGGCAGCGCACTGTAGGCTCCACAGGATAATGTCATATTAGTTCTGGATGTTCTATATTCCTTCCAGTGTTCTAGATCCAGTAAATCTTCATTTTTTTACCATATTTGGCCAAAACGATGTTGATGGGCACTCCACTGTTGATGATTGCCCTCAATCTCACTTGGTTAACTATTAAATCCGCATTGGTACACTCAGAATATTGCAATAGGGTATTTACTGAGAGAATGGTGGCTTTTTTGCTGAATTGAGAAAAAGAGTTAGTTAAGCATATAGATAAGGAAAAGACTCCTTGATCACACTAATTGAAATGGATATGTTCGTCTCATCTATTCTTGTCTTGAGTAATTCCTCCTGATTTTTGGCGGATCTAATCTTGTCTACTAGCTGACAAGCGTACAGTTGAGCTATCTCCTTCACAATTTGGGGTTAACTCACTCCATTCTTGGCTCAGGTAATGGCATTTACATCCATACTTACAACTTGATATAATGAGTCAGTTATTTCATCATCTACAGAGATCAGAAATGTCTATATCGTCATTCATAATATCAGAAGGAACATGTTTAACTGCAGTACCAGATTGTTCCTTCTCTAGTGCATAAGACCTTTTCTTAACTTCCAACTGATTTCCTTCTCCTTTAATTGGATTAAGGTGACCTGCTCCTTATGCTTCTTGCTCCAATATTGGGTATCAGAATTTTAACCAGATGGAATCCTCTGATAATTAATTGTTATTTGGGATGTAATTGGCCAATTTAGGCAGAATAGCTTATTGATTAAATTTCATATAGTTTGATGTGATTGTCAGGTAGTTGCTCACCAAATTGGGTTGAGCCAAATACAAGTATTCCGCTGAGTTTGGAAGATAGGATTAAGCGGAGCCAATTGCTGGCCAAATTGGTATAATGATCACTGGTGACTAACAGCTGAGGGTAATCCATTTGAATTGACTATTTGAGTCAGCGAATCTGACAACTATATGTTTGAGGCAGCTGAGGTTGTTTCCAACGCCTTATTTATTATAGCCAATTATCGCCTGAATAAGGCAATTTCTAACTAAAT
This sequence comes from Massospora cicadina, assembly GCA_022478985.1. Taxonomy (NCBI): domain Eukaryota; kingdom Fungi; phylum Entomophthoromycota; class Entomophthoromycetes; order Entomophthorales; family Entomophthoraceae; genus Massospora; species Massospora cicadina. The sequence goes on from JAKSZP010017651.1 coordinate 16,931, forward strand.
CAACTGATACAAGTCGAGATGAAATGCCAGCAATATTCTGAGATATTCCAAGTCAACCTGAGTGACCTTAGCTGTTTCCACGCATTATTATCAACTCAAAGGTCAATCCAAATCCTATGTTTATTTTAGATTAATCATTTATATGGCTCACCAGCGACTTAAGGCTGAGGATGAGCCAAAACTAATTAATACTTCAGGAAGGACAGAGCAAGAGGGTCAACTCCAGGGAAGTGAGTAAGTGCAGCGGAAGGCTGAGATGAGTAATTGCCTGGAAGAACCAGCAAAAGAGCTGATAGATTGGCGGTGGGCGCAGTAGCCCTTTGTAAATAATATAAATACCTGGCACTTCCCTTTTAATAAATATCTCTCTTTGCCCAATATACCTTTTGATTTAAGTTTATATCTATTTCGTTGGTTATGGTTGGCCTAGGGGATCTTTAAATGGCGCAGGTGACATGCCAAGGGGTCAGCCAGCGCTGCTGGTCCCATGCCTAAGGCAAAACGGCAAGGGACGACCAGTCTTCATACTGGTTGGCTTGCCAACTAGCAGAGCCCATAGTCAATTTTCTGACATTGGGAACTACATGTATAGGTCTACTGCACTGGTGTTCAAAGATCTGCGTCTTGTCCGCTCATTTCTAAATTTTAAGTTTGTTACCCAACACGACTCAATTGAATTTCTCCTTATCCATTTCAGCAAATTTTACAGTATTTTGGGCATGAGTCTGGATCACTTTAAATTCTCAGTTTGGGGCTTCAAAAGTGGCACCCAACATCTTTAAATGATCCACCATTTGAGATGTGGACATTTGTGTCACTAAAATTGGAGCCATGGTTCAATGAAAATAATGATAGAGCTTTAATGCCACTTGCATCACAATTTGGGAATCAAATTCAATTAGCACTTTTGCACTGGTTAGGATCTGTATTTACTAATAAAATTAGTCTGTAAAAGCTACTAGGGTCTCATTTTTTTGGAATTGAATCCCCATAAATTCCTGATTGTGATTAAACATCCGCTTGCCTTCTGAATTTTAGCATAATGGCTTCTTTGTCCTCATTGTAAGTCCAATTGTCCCCATTTAGATGGGGTAACACCAGATTCTGACGTCAATGTTCAGGCAGTTCATTATGGTCACTGCCTTTTGTTGGTCACTAAAACTGAATATCTTCATCTTAAATAAATTTCAAGAATGAAGTGGCATTATCTTGATGGAATGTGGGTAATTTTTCTGTGCTAAAAAACTCATCCATGGCTCCACTGGCAGGGGAATCCTTTCCAATGACTCAATTGACATGGGAATAACTTTGGGGGTTATCTCCAAAATTTCTCCAAATGACCCAGGCATATTTCTGGGTGCGTTATTATACCCTAATGGAGTCTTGGGCGTTTTTTTGTCAGCTTCTTCTGCCTCCATTTGTGCACAATTGCATTTATAGCACTCCAGTTCTTCCAAGCATTTCAAAAATTGTACTACTTTTTCAGTAATTTGGCATATGTACTCTTGATCTGCTTATTTCTTGGCCCTTTGAAACAATACTTCTTTGATTAGTTCAACCTCCTTGCGCTTCAAGCAGTTGACTTTTCCAGAGGTCATTGTCGATTTTCCCACTTGTTTGACCTCTTCCTCAGCCTTTGTCACCCATTCTTCCAATTCAATAAAATTCCTGTGACACCAAATTAAGCGCATTCTTGTTGACGGTCTCTGGTTCTTTCCTAAGCTTCCATAGTTCATTCATATAAGAAAAGTTTGATAAAATCTTTTTGTTAAATTTTTCAAAACTCAAGTTATCCCTATAGTGAGCACTAATAGTTTTAACTAAGAGCTATTAGTAAATCAATTGAGCACCAAGGGTTAAATGTTTGAGATTCATTTTGTCCTTCTGGATATTAACTAGCTTCAGTTCCCTTGTTAAATTACACAGGTTCCTTGTATTTGCGTTGTTTGAATAGTAGATTATTAATTATAATGGCAGAAATTGTATAAGCCTACTAATCTAGTTGAGCTTCTGATAGCAAGATGGTAGATAGGCCAACGCCAACCTGGTTCTTGTTCTAATCTTGAATTAGTCTGGAATTTTAGGGACTTCTTCCATAGTTTGATTGGTAGAAATTAACCTAGGATAAGGTTCAGAGGTTCTTCTTCCTTTTTGTCATTCAGAGTCTGCAGAGATAGCAATGGTATAAACAAAGGATCTTCTTGTCCTTCCAACAACTTTAATTACAAGAGTAAAAACAGTCTAAGTTATAAAAAGTATTTGAGCTTTTATTATATTCTTTATTATAAAACCAATGGGAATTTATAAAAATTTGGCGCCTAACTCTTCAGTTGGCACCCCAATTGGGAATGGTGGCCGTCGTCTTGAATTAACCTTTATGTTGCATACAAAACGATGATCTATCTCATTGGATCAATTCAGCTCTCTCTCTTACATAAATACAATCTCTTCTGTTTTGAAATGGAGAACGTTTACCAATATTTTTTTCTCAACTCCCATTGAATTACCTTATTTGGTAACAACTTGCTTAGGTAATGTGACTTTTACCTATAAATAACAGATTAAAAAACAGAAAAAAATAACTCAAAAGTTGCTGTACCGCAGTTAGCACTACTCGCCAGTAACTCATAAACCCCTTAGTCAGTAAACAATGATACCAAATAACTCCTAAAAACTAATTAAATTAGAGATAATACGATTGACTTCCTAATCACTTGTCTTTATTGTCAGGAAACATCCCTGATGAAACACACATTGATCCAGAAAATTAGAATCTGGTGGATCACTAATATTTTTCTGAGGATACTTCTCCAAACATTATTAATTGTATATACAATTGAGAACTTCAACATTCACTAGAGGGATAAATCCCCTAGTGGACAAGCAGATAATCATAATTGATGAAGCTGGGTAAGTTGGGAAAAGATAAACAGCTATCCGGTCATTGAGGAATCAGGGTTGAGTGGTTTGATTTCTCCTGATTTTTGGGAGCAATTTTTTCATATTTGACTGGGGTATACTTGAAGAGAATTTTGATGGGCTTCTATGCAAAATTTATGGACAAATCAATTATGTTTCTCCCAGCTAGTTGTGAAATTCATGGAGGAATTATGGTAATTGACTTTTCTACAAATCTGGTCAGCATCACGCTTAAGCTTTGAATGACTAACCTCCTAGCATCACAGCCAATTGCACAACTGCTAGTAGCAGGAGCTGGCTTTTGGGTGGTCAGCCTTGGGTGGGTCGCCACCCACCCACACAAGGAGTGTGAGGAGACTAGCAATTTAAAGGCCTAAGTTCTTTCCCAGTTAATGTCCATACTAGGGTCAGGAAGTGCATGTGCATCTGCACCATTTGGAGGAAGGACTAGGCCCATATCCTTCAGGCGGTGGACTTAAAATCAAACCAGGTCCATACCATCTTTGCATTTTAGTTTAACATGGTATCCATGGTAATTGGCGCCGATTTTGCTTTAAACCAGATGAAGGTGCAAAGCAGAGTCTTTATTTTATTCTCCAGATTTGGGTTCACTGGAAGCATATGGGCTATTTACCAGAGTTTGGAGAGAATTAAAATGTTTAAGGTCATCACATATTCTTCATGATTGGAGTGCACACGTTTCCAGAAGGACATTCAGGCTGACAAACTAGATGATATCTCCCGTCTGGTATCAAGTACCACAAGTCCCTTATCATTGAATAAAATCTTGAGGTAGCAGATCATTGGGTGCTTTGGATCATTAATAAATCAGATGGTGGGCTGTAGTTGGGTATGTCAATTCTCATTATGGCAGGTTTACTAAGGGTTGATCTTCACACTTGACGCTGATTGGTAAAGGTTCAGGAGTTCTTTGGTGCCTTGAAGGTTAGACAGTGAACTGACCCCTAAAAAGTGTTATCAGCAAAAGTTTGCATTTTTGCGTCCACTGGTTGGGGTGGATGAGTCCAGGGAATTTTACATCCGCTGCTGCCAATTGGATATTGGCTGAAAAGTTGAATAGGATTGGTGACATGGGATTGTCTTGGCGGAGGCCCTGGCCAATAGGGGTATCATTTGTGTAGCCATTGGCCACAATCAAATTTGTTGTAAGACCTGAATACAGCGTCAAGATCCAAGAGCAGAAAGCTTCAGGCATACCTACTGCTGTCAACGCCACATGCAAGAAGGGACACACTACCCAATAGTAGTCCCTCTTCATTTCAAAAAACATAAGAGCCCTGTTTAGATTCCCACATGTCCTGCAGCAAATTATTGACAGTCCAAATACTGTAACAAACAGTGAAACCCTTAATGAACCTGTGATCGGCCTGATGGAGGGTACACAGTGCTGTTGCCACTAACAAATCTAACAAAATGTGTGTTAGAAGTTTATAGTTGGCGTTCAAGAAGGAAATCAGGCGCCAGTTCTAAATTTACTGTTGGAGCTTCTTCTTGTACAGGAGTACAATCTGGGTTCTTGGCCCCCTGGAATTTAGCATCTATTTTTTAGGAGTTTTGAGGCTGGTGAGCTCCAGCGTGATGCAGTCGTGGATAGCGTTTTAAAAGTCTGATCACATTTTTGGGCCCAGGGATCTCTTCTTTAAAGACTCCTTTAAAGATCTCTTAACTTTATTAATGGTGATTTTGGCGGTTAACTTACAGACGCATCTGGTGAGCAGCCCTTTAGCACCATCTTGGACGGGTCAATATGGGATTCAGTTGCTTTTTTTCTTGTCTCACGGCACCAGAATAGTTTCCATAAAATTGTTTGATATCACGCTTGATTTCTGTAGGGTCTGAGAATACTGCGCCTGACAGGGTTTCACCTGCCAGATCTTGGCCTTGGATCAGATTTCCTTGAGGCTAGCCAGGCCCTCTTTGGTCATCATCCAGATAAGCTTTGTAACTGAGGTAGCATTCAGATGGCGCTTAAGTCCTGTTTTGTCACTAAAGCTTGATAACATTTGTGCATAGTTTAATACTCACTCTACCAGTCTTCGCTGTCCTGATTGGAAATCTTCAGGATATCCAGAGCATTCTTCAGCTGCTTAGTGGCGGCAGTTCATTTGTAGGTTTTGGCTTTCTTAAAATTCATTCTAACATGCTTGATTTTCTTTGAGTTTTTGTGTGCCCATTAGGGAACCCAGTGCAGGCAACTTTGCAGGATGAGACCCAGAGTACTGCCCCCCGCCGCACTAGGGCTGCGAAAATCTAAGCACCACCAAAGTGGGCCCAACCGCGGGTGGGGTGGCTCACACCACCCCAAAACTGACATATTCCTCACTGTTTGGTATACCAGGAAGCAAAAGCTACCCAGTAAATTTGGAGATATGCTTTCTTCCCTTACTACGAGGAATGAGACCAGACTGACCCACAAGTTGGACTCACTTGAGGAAAGAGGATTGCCAACAGCTTTCTACAGCTATTTCTAGCCGTTGCTTGACTATGGCCAGGGAGCTTATTGCCTGGATTACTTCTGAAGGGAAGAAATGCTGGTTTCTGGAAAGCCATAGACCATACATCACCTCCCCTCATATCATGCACCAGACCCTGAACCCCTCCTTGTCTGTAAGCAGACTTGGTGAGGCATATGCAGTCAGGATCTCTGGCCATGCAAGATGGCCAGAGGAGAACTTACACCCTGGTTGGTATGCTTCATACCATAGGAGAACACTACTCCACACAGCATCCGCTGCCAGACACTCTGTTAAGATATGCTTTGCCATCTCCGCCCCTCTGCACACCTTACAGGCATACAAAAGGTCATCCTCCTTATGCTTACTCCACTTATGCAGAGTCGCCCTAGTGACCAAGATGTTACTGCTGAGTTGGAAGAGAAAGTTCTGAACTGGTATAGTCAAGCATCCCCTAGCCTTCCTCCCCCACAGGTCCATCAGGCCAGGTCACATTTAGCAAGTGATCCGGGAAATTACGTTGAGCAAAGCTCTCTGTCTTGTAGCTTTCAGAACCTGGCGGTTGTGAAATCTGAGGGGCAGATACTGCTATCTCCCCCCACCTTGAGCCAATCCCAAAGGACGAAGAGGCTTTCCTATCTAAGGTATCTCCACCCTTCTATACCTCGTGGGAACACCTGCCAATCCTGCCCCCACGACCTTCTGAACAGGCTTCCCCAGCCTCTAATGCAGCCAGAGAAGGATTGCTTCCCTCCAGCAGGAAGGCAGTTAAGTTGCTTCCACAACATCCCATGCCTTCCTTACCAGCATCTTAGAGGTACTGGAAACATTATTAGCTGCTTCCACCCTAAGCACCCTCCGGCCATTACCATCAAGGTTGTCCCCCAGTGAACCGCCCCAATAAAGTGCCTGAAGGCCTTGCGCAGACGAGGTTCCATCTCCAGTCCCCAAGCTCCTCCCCAAAGGGAAGTCGCTCGGATTCTTTTGATGGTCCATTCCCCACCCTCCATTCTACCCTTGCTGCAAACCCAAGCTCTAAAGTAATCCTTCCAGTAGACTGGTAGGTTCTCCATGCTTGGAATGGCCCCTTGATTGATGCCCCAGCTGACACCAAGATCCTTGTTTGATCTGTCCTTGCAAGCCTTAGAGAGGTATTCCTCCAGTATTGTAGACTAATAGATGGATTTTCCCTCCTGAGCAACCTGTGCAATCCATTTCAGCTGCAGTGCTTTGATCATACTCTAAAGTTAATCATACCAATGCCCCCTTCTACACCTCGGACACAAGTTAGAGAAACTGGTTTTGGCGCCAGCCCTCGCCAAATGAACTGAATGATTGAACTCTGTATTATCCTGATGGAAGATGCCGGAGGTGGAACAAATCCAGCAATGTACCATAGTCTGGAAAGAATGAAAATGTTCATAACAATGGTCCTGCCCCAATAAGATAAGTCGAGCCATTGTCAATTCCAAGCCACTTTTTTAAGGTCTACTTCAAGTTTATGAAAAATTTTGTGCAGCGACACCCACCCAGGGATGTGACACCCACGGTACAGAAACTCCTCCCCTGTTGCCATCCAGGGGATCAAGCTCTTTGGTGCCACACCCAACGTCACTGTTATGCAGATGGGACAAGCCCTAGATTTCAACAGATTGACCTTAGCGTTTCTTGCGTTCTGGTAAATCTTCAGAATGTTCATCACCACCTTCTCCAGCAAAACATAAAGCCACGTATCATCCGCAAACATTGAATGAGAGTACTCCTCGCCATTGATGGTAAGTTCGCTCTGGTCTGACTTTCTGAGAGCCACTGAAAGGGTCTTTATTGCAAGGACAAACAACAAGGGAGATAGAGGGTCTCCCTGACGCACGCCCCTACACACCCTAAAGGGGTGGGAGAGGACCCCATTAATATTGACAACTAATGAGGCCTTCTCATAAATCGCTTTAAGAAGTCTCAACAAATGCCCCTTAATTCCAACCCTACTTAACACTTCCCAAATGAACTCATGATTCACCCAATCATACGCCTTCTCTTGATCAAGAAACAGTAGCCACTTCCTCTGGTCATACTGTTTACTTGCCCACTCTTCTATCAGGTGAAGCAGCATCAAATTGTCAGTAATTGAGCGTCCTGGGATAAACTCATTCTGCTCTTTCCCAACAACGTCCGCCACAACCCCCTTTAGTCGATTGGTTAGGATCTTCATTAAGATCTTATAGTCAACGTTAAGCAGAATCAAAAGCTGATAGTTCCCCATGAGGGAGGGTCGCCCTTATCATACAACAACACCACACTTTTTTTGAAAATGCTGGCTCGATTATACCAGAGGCTAGGAGTTGATTGTAAAGCTCAGCAAGCATCTCAGACATTTCTGCCCAAAACAACTTGAAGAGTTCTAATATCAACCCGTCCTCCCCAGGAGCCTTGCCATTCTTGCCTTTTTGGATGGCATCTGACACCTCTGATTTGCAGATATTGCTACATAGGTGCATCTGAGTCTCTTTTTAACAGTACTCCCAGTCCGCTTGAGAGTACTTTGGATGCCTCCAGGTCATTCTCAGAGGGGCCATAAAGGTCCTCATAGTAAGATTTTGCCACCTCAGTTATGCGAGCTTCATCCTTTACCTAAACTCCTTATCACAAAGTGACAAGATTCTTGCTGAGAGTCTAAATGCCCCTACTGCCTTGTGGAGTAGGGCCACATTGCTGTTATAATTTTCATACCACCTAGACTTCCTTTGTTTGAGGCGATCCACCATGAAGGTTCCCATCAATTTTGCATACAATTCAGCTTTGGCCGTGTAGGCAGATGCCCCCATGACCATAGCCTGCTTGCAGGTAATCTCAAAACTCTTCTCAAAGGTTTTATACATTGAACGCATGGCCCCTAGCTGCCTCCCAAAGTTTTCACGAGCCGTCTTGAGGTCAGCCTTCATCTGCAACCATTTTACTGGTGCATTTGGCTTCCCCACAATCAGGCTTCTCCACCACATCACCTTCTTCCTCATGATTTCCTGAAGTGGACTCCACTTCAGGAGTTCAGGGTTCAGTCTCAAGATCCCTTTCCCTGCAGAAGCAACCTGAGGGTTACTGATCTGCAGTTCAGGGGCCTGTGGTCTGAAGCACCTGGATCATTTTTATAAAGGATCAACTTGCAGCAACTTAGGAGAGGCTGGGGCACCGACACAAGGTCAATGTGAGAGAAATGATCCCCCTGGATGTGAGTCCACCCAGTCTCCCCCTCCTCACCACGGCCAGCTCTCCACACATCCAGTAGGCCAAGGTCAATCATTAACCAGCCAACTCGTGGGCTCCAGGATCAGAACTCTAGTTGCCTGGAGCCCCAACCCTGTCGTCCCTAAAGCAGACGCAGTTCATGTCTCCCCTTAGAACTACTGACCCACCGATGCCTACCTCCTGGATCCTTAGGATGATCTTCTGGAAGAAGGCCTTCTGTTCAGATCCAGATTTGGGCGCGTAAATGCTGATAAACTATATTGATTTCTCTCCTAACAGTGACATCACTGCCACTGCTCTTCCAGGAACCAGTACCCTTTTATCCAACACCTTAACCTTGTTCGCCCACCAGACCAAGATACCCCCCTTTGGCTTCTCTCCCTCCCCTTTTTCCTTCACTAAGAGTGAGTCAAAGATTGGTTATCTACCAAGTGAGAGTAAAATGATTGCTTTAGAGGAAACTGAAAAGCCCAGTCCTCCTCCACCACAGGTTTGGATTTGGTATCAGTGAGGAAGCTGATATCTATCCCATGTTCTTGCAATTGGAGTTTCACCTGATGCCACTGCTTGAGTCCATTCATACCCCGCGTGATAGCAAATTCACCCTGACCACTTTAGGTTCAAAACCGAAGGGGCCTCGGTGTTAGGATCTGGGGGGTTCCCATCCTCTTCCACCACAGCTGGTTTAGCGGGACCGCGTTTCTTCCTCCCCTTTCCAGTACTAGAATGTGCCAGGGGTGGAGGCTACTCGGTCACAGCAGCCTCCAGAATCTTACCATTGCCAGGGTTTTCAATAGGCCCCTCCACTTCGGTTGGAGGCATTGGGTTAGAAGGCATTGGCCCAATATTGCTAGCAGGCAACACCTCCCTCACCTCCGCCTCTTCCCCTATGGGCCTCATGCGCTCTATCCCGTTTACATCCCTAATGGTCGCCCGCCTCTTAAGAAATTGAGTGATGGAGAGAGCCCCATCCACTTGGGAAGCAGACGTTTCCAAAATGTCCTTTGTAGATTGGGACAAAGCGCCACTTATCTCGATTTGGAGTATAATGACTTCCTGCGCCTTCTGGGTCTGCTTTGACTCCTTGTTGACCTTACTGGCACTTTTCAGCACTCCAATCACCGCCTCCGAAGTGATGCCAGCCGCTGCCTCTTCCCTTGCTTTGGCTGACATCTCAGTTAGTTTCTCTAACGCCTTTTGGAGAGCCAACTTATCTTTCTCAGAGGGCGCCATTAATGGCACCCCCGCGCTAGGCCTGATAGGCTTGGCCACTGCTGCAGAAGGTTGAATCTGAAGACATTTGGACTCTGATGTGCCCATTCGCACCACACAAGAAGCACCTGTCTAGCGCTACCACAGGGCACTCCAGGTCCCCACAGTGACTGAACGAGGCAACTCCCCATATGAATTTGAAAGCTCAACCTTCAAAACCCAGTCCCCAGATCCTACGATAAATTTTTTAAGCTACCGTCCTTCTGCTTCAAGTTCTTTACCAGCTTGTTCTCATTAAAGGAGATCACTCTGCCAAAGCCTTTCAGCTGAGACATCATGGCCCCTCTAGTGATCACAGGTGGTATGTCCCTCAGAATGAACCTTCTGATCTCGGTACTGATGTCAAGACATACGGCCTTTTCATTCTTTGTGATCAAACTAAAAACCAAAACCTGTTCCTTTTGAAGCTTAGACTGGAAGGTCATAAGTTTCAACCCAGGAGCCAAACGTGTAATATGGAGTGGGGAGAACCCACACACCTCAATCACCCTGACCATGAGCATCTCCTTAGACCACCCAGTCTTCACTTCCACGGCGTGAACCCACTTGATGCTCTCCACCATGCTCGCCATCAGATCCTTGGAAGGGCTGGAGTTCCCCGCTTTGAAAAGCTTGGTTCCAACCCCAAATCCATTAGCAGCCGCTGCTGCAAAAGAGACCAAGCCCCCCGTGCAGAAGAGGCCACCCCCGCTGTGAGTTTGTTAATGGAGTTGGTCTCTCCAGTTTGTTTTGTGACAGAAATTGCTCTCTGGGACCTTTTTGTGTGGAAATCATTGCAGTCCTTTTGGGTCAGTCTGTCATTTTGGTATGTGAGTGCTCTTGACTTTTTCTGCACCAGTGTAAGCCCACATAAGCTACTAGCCGCTATCCAGGTTTCAGGCCAACCTAGAAAATTACGGTGATTATTGTAGACAGGTGAGATGAAGCCCAGCCATTCAGAATTTCCCCACCCTTGTCGCTAAGCCCTGATTTTGCAGTGACCTGCCTCATAGGGAAGTAGTGTGATAGATGATACGCCTGACTCTTGCCTCCCCCTTCCTGCCCATATTCCCCCCAAAGGAGTGTGAAAGCACTTGCAAGAACAGGTTGGGTTACAGTCATTAGCTTTCATCCCACTCCCCATCCAGGCCACTACAGGACTCTTCTAGGGCGCCTCTCTGGGTTCTTGTGTTGGCTACTCAACCATGTTTCCACGAGCTTTCCTCAGTCACGCCACATGAAGGCCCCAGCTTACCCTACCTAGCTCCCACGATTGATTTTCTCCTTAACTTGGACTCATTGTTCCAGGGGATCAATTCCTGTCTGATGGTCCAAGTAAGCGACTAGCCATCAAATCCAATTTTTATTATGCGTGGCACCATTAACCATCCCTCAGCGTCGCTGGTGAAATATGCCATTCTCAGAGCTTCAGGAGGCGCGCCCAGGTCAGTTTCCACATGGGCAATTATATGGTTGCTTTCAGAGTTTTTGCTGACTTTGCTATTAGACATCAGCAGCTTAAGGTCAGATGTCACGAGCATGTAATCCAGGTGAAACCTGTCTGAGGTGTTCCACTGGAATCATAATACCACCTTGTAAAGTTATCAGGGTCATCGTCCTTTTAATCAATTAACTGGCACATCTCTGGCTTGACCAGGTACTCTAGCATATCCTTGGCCTTACAGTTGGGGTGCTCACTCATCAGGAATGTATCCTGAATCACATTTGTCCGACAGTTTAACTCTCCTGCTATGACTGTGGGTTTGTCAGTTGGAACACCTGATAATAATCTCCAAAAGGTTCAGTTTTCATGGGACTTAAGTGAGGCGTACACCACAACCACTCAGAGGCTTTTTCCGGTTTCTTTATCTGTGGCAGAGGCCACTAAGATCTGTCCAGCGTGATTCTCCTCCATGAATATCAGGTTGATGTTTTTGTTCAGCGCAACAATGCCCACATGATCCATCTAAAGGGCTTGACACCCAATCTGAAGGGACCATGGTGCTTTTTGCATCACAGTTTGAGTTTAGCACCATTTCTTTTTGGCTGCTTGCTTGCATCTCCAAAATTAAAATTATATCTATCAAATTATTGGATTTAAATTGGTGTAGCTATCTCCTCCTCAACTGAATTCTTGCCATCCTCCTAGCATTTGTGGTCGCTATAATCGTTTTTAGTTGCCTGACTCACAGGTATGAGGTTTATTGGGCTTCCCAGATTATGGAATTAGTCACAAATGGAGGTAGGTTCTTTGGCAGCTGATGTTGCTGAGGGTGAGTGCGCGGCAGTTAGTGCTTTGTGAGGTCAGTTGGTGGGCATGTGAATCTTATTACTGGGTATTTTGAGCACCAGAAACTCCATGTCCATCCCCATCCTCTTGTCGATTTATAATGGCAATGGTTTGAGCATCAACTTAGGGAGTGCTTTTGACCATCCAGATTGAATGGGAACAGTGGCAACAATTACCAAACAATTACCTGACCTGCTACTGTATTTTTTTGCAGGAATGGGACATTTTTGCTGTGTTGCGTTTGGCTGACTCTAGTTATTTGGAATCTCCAGAGGGTTATTAGCTATTGGCACTAGGCTTTTGCTGATGGTTCTCATGCTGACTTCTTACCCGATTTTTTCTTTGGGGGGATTATTTGCTAAATTGGTAGGATCTGGCGGTAGTTGGGCCTTTTTAGATGATGCTTTGAGGCCAGCTTTTTGCCAGCACACCTCCTCCTGAACTGTTCACTCCACTTGTGATGAGTGGGTGCAACTGGGTCAGGGCCCATCCTTTCATCCATTTTGTAAACCTGGGGCTGGGGTTCATAAAGGGTTTTTCATCTGCTTCAGGTTGCTTGGACGCTTCCCATGCCCACGCTTCCTTATGGGCAACGTCCAGCTCCTGTTGCTATTTCTTTATGTCTGTGACCTCTATAAGGTTCCATGGGAGCCATTCCTTGGCTTTGGGACACTGAAAAATATTTGTCCCAACCTTGGTGACGCCACCAACAAGGTCATAGTCGAATTTTTAGGGCGTTTTTTCTTTTTTATGATGGCACTGAGCCATAATGTGGCCGGTCTGATAGAAGAACTGGTATACCTGTTTGGTATCTTCCTGTTCAACATATACAACATGTCTGATACTGGGCAATTGGATGAATTGAGGCAAAGAGAATTTTATTTGATTTCATCCAAGGGGGCCGGTTTATTGCCTCCACAGTGCAAGGGTGAAGGAACTTAGCAGTATAATCACTGCTGGCCTTTCTGAACTCCTGAACCTCCTCATAATATGAGAGGCCAGCATGAATCACCTCATGGATCCACTCCCTTTCCCGATCCATTGCAGGTTTTGAAATGTGACTCATCAAGCAGTTTGGTTCACGTAAAAAGTCAGGCCCATTAATAAATATACATTCATATATTGGATTCTGACTTCCAGGAGTATTTTCAGCCAATCTTACCTGGGATTGTGATGTCAATTTACCCATATTTGGGCACCAAATGATGGCCAAAGTTGCCACCTTTCAAGACCTTGTTTAGCGCTTGCTAAATCATTACCATAAAATTGAAACACTCCTCCTCCTTCACCAGCTGCAATAATATACTTATAGCATATTTTAGGTACAACTTAGGTGCCTGTTGATCCATGAATTACCCACTGATATGCTGGTGGATTTAGTTGATGTGGCTCCCAGAACCAAGCCACGGATTTTCATTGGACTGAGCTGCCGTGGCGCTGTATGACTTATTTTTTGGAATGGGATTTGAAGCGTCTGCTGGGTTTTTGCCCTTCATTATCTAGCTAAGCGATTTGTCAAGGCTGAACCCCCATTTCAAGAATACTTCAATCTGTCATATGCTAATACCATGGCAGTCAATTACTTGGCCATCAATTCTCCAATATCCAAGTTCTGCCAGCCAATAGTGTCGGTCAGTGAGAATTCCAGCCGTTACCAATGAAGGCATCTTAAGGACGCACATCAGGTGGAGGTACTGTTGAATAATTTCCAGCTTAATTGATTTATGATGGCACCAGTCCTTCACTGTGATGCTGTTCCAGCCCCCATCAGTACTTACTCTCACCATTTCTTCTAGCACATCCGCTTTAAACCAAAGGAATGCCTTTATGGGAGAAAAGCCTTCAGAGGCAAAGGGGGCGGAAACGGATGGTTCCAGTAATTACTGTTTCCATTTGCAAATGGTCTCAATCCTAATGCTCACCTGGAGCCACTCTCACCCAAGGTCAGGCGTCATGACCCCTTTATTGATGCTGCTGCTTGAGGAGAAACTTTATGTTACATACAAAGTTGTGAAAAGTTTGAGGTGAACCCTTCTTTGTTCCAATTGGCTTCCTCAGAAAAAGTAGCAAAATCCCACCAGATTTTCCATTTTGCAGTGGGGAATGTGCGTCCATGGATGGTTTTGTGCATTGGCTTTGTTACCCCAGGTCCGCCCACCCTTGGACCATCTCAATATTGGTGCCAGATCAGAACCAATACTTTATTTATTTTTGATAATTACGTTGATGCACCAGTTGATAGCTTCTTCTGGCGACCAATCCTGGAAGGGCTACCACTCTACTTGCTTCTCCTTTGTCAAACTTTTCCTTAAACATGTCAGACGTAGTTGTCAGTGGGATTTGGGTATATGACCAGTGCAAGGCTTCAGTAGCCTTAAACCTGGCCACAGTATAAGGTAAAATATCCTTGGGGGAGAACGCGGTGTTATACCATTCTTTTGCTATTTCAACTGAAAGGGCGTGGCAAGCCCATTCAAGGGTGGTTGAAATGTTCATAAAGCGTTTTAATTATGCTAAAGTTCCATTGGTAGGAGGCCCAAACTCTCAACAGCCTGGGCAACTTTAGTGGGTATTCCATCTTTATTGTACTCCATCGCGTTGTGGAGATCAATGCCAGCTTCCATCCAAGCCTTTGTGTCCACAGGCTTTAGATTCTTTCAGACAGTGGCCTCTACGGTTTGGTGATCAAATGGAAGTTTCATCCACTCAAGCGCGTCTTCATTGTGAACCCACGAAAATTCAAAAAACACCACTATGTCCAGCAAGATTTATATTTAGCCAGCATTTGGCAGCCCCGGTGGTAAACTTATGATCCCTCTAAATGGCAATGATATCAGTTTCTTGTTTTCTATAATCCACTGAATCACCGTGGAGTGTGGAAACTGAAGTGCCTCCCACTGCTTAATATCGTGGGAGGACACACTGCAATGCAAGAACATATCTTTTTCGTGGTTGCATACTTTATGGGCGCCCTGGATGATGGATTGACTTGTTGTGGCGGTGGAAGATCCCTCTGGTAGGACTTTTAGTTTTTTCAACAAGTTGGACTGGTTGTCTGATCAATCAAATTTAGCTCCTGACACTACTGTTACCACCTCATGGTTATAGCCCAATGAATCAGGTGAGAGATCAGGACGAATTTGAGTGAGAATATTCCTCTCCTCTGACTGAAATTTGTCAAAGATGTGGCTCAATGAATTTTTGGACAAGAGGTATGTTTTTAGTGGGGATTCTCCACAATTTGGCTGAAGACTTTTAGGGTTTGACCTGATGAATTTGGTGAGTGCTCCAAATGGATTTTATTGGATTTGAACCCCAAGACGACCATAACATAATTAGGACTTTTGGCTGGCACTTTTGGAGTGCAATTGGTTTCACGCCAGATTGAGTTCCTCTATGGAATGTTCATAAGACCGATAAAGTTGGTTTTACTTCACCTCCAAAACTATCTTTGGTAAGTCCAGTGGGCTTACTAGGGGCAGCAGACGTTGATTCTACCAATGAGGAGGTCTTGCGTTCTGGATGGGCTGTGTTTTTTGTCTCTGGGGTTTGTACCTCCATTGGTGATGGCTTGAAAGTATCA
The DNA here is from genome assembly GCA_022478985.1 of Massospora cicadina. Classification (NCBI taxonomy): domain Eukaryota; kingdom Fungi; phylum Entomophthoromycota; class Entomophthoromycetes; order Entomophthorales; family Entomophthoraceae; genus Massospora; species Massospora cicadina. The sequence continues at coordinate 32,688 of JAKSZP010017651.1, forward strand.
GGAACAGTGTATGCTGGGGAGATTGCTTATTTCACCCTGATGTGATTGGGTACCATTGCTGAAAGCTCTGAGGGTGTTAGCAGTAGAAGTGATCCAGTGGACTCCCTAACCACTTCAGCATGCTCTGAAAATGTTTTATTACATAAATTGTGAGCTGCTAAGGCGCAGGAGTAGGTGCCATTTTGCTTGAGGTAATTGGGCACCATTGCCAACATCCTTGTGGGAAGAGTCAGTGAAATGTTGGCCAGCGGTATGGCTCTCCATTGCAGCATACTTTAAAATGAACATATGAAAAACTGTTGGAGCATAAGCAGGCCATCCATTTCTTTGAGCTTAACACTGATAAGCGGAGAATCCTACTTTTTCTGGGGTTGGTGGCCGTGAGGTACTGCTCTATAGTTTCAGTAACCACTAACAGGCGGGATATTCTCTCTGGTATTTTTTTTGTTCACTTTTAGTTAAAAAGTGAGCTTAGTGAGAGAAAGGTTTTTTTTACTTTTGTAAGGATTTTAATTAGTATCAGAGGATTAGTTTAGTATGTATAAAAATGGACCAGAAGTGATGAATTTCAATTGTAGGAATAATACAATGCCAGATAAACTTAGTATTGGCATTGGTGAAGCAATAGCTTTGAATCATCTTTTGACTCCTTATATGTCCTATGGCTGGGGGTATGTTCAAAATGCAGGCATGTATGAGATCATATCATGGTAGGCTTAAAATTTTAGATTCCATCATTTTGAATAATTTGACCAATATTATCAACTGAATTTGATATGATGAATTATTATAGATGTTGATCAATAAAATATAAAATAGATTGATTAATAAAATCATCATAAAATTTTTATTAAAATAATTTATTGTAGATCAAGATTAGTATATCATTATAATTTGTCCAATAAATCATTTAAAATGATGAGATGAGTTATTGTAGATGGTAATCAGTAAATTTGGCATAGATTAAATCAATAAATATAACTAAACTTAATAAATGATTTACTTATATGGTGATCAGTTTTTAGCATAATTTGACCAAGTAATTACCTAAATTAAATAACAAAATTTTGTAGATGGTATTCAGTAGATTAAGCATAGATTGATATATAAAACCAACTAATTTAAACTAAAAAAATATTGCTATATTTTTTATAAAATACAAATATAAAATATACAAATATTTTGTGGAGTGGTAGCATTGCAGTTCCTGCTCTACTCTGGGTCAGGTTTTGATTGAAACAGGTTTGAAACCAGCACAGGCTAAAAAACTTGGTATGGTATATCTGTCCCAAGGTTGACCCACCTTGTTTACTTTTTTTTAATATACAAATATTTTTATTTTTATATAAAATTAGTGTATAATCAAAAATAATATATTTATATAGATAGTGTTTTTTATAATTTAAAGTTAAGAAAAAGAACTAATTTTAAAATAGCACTACATTCTTTGGAGAAAAACAACTGGATTAAAGCTTTTTTTTGAAAAAAACTGACTTCAAATTTTTTTTTGGTATAAAACACCCTCCTTCAAACTTTTTTGGGAAAAAGAACCTCCTTTAAAAAATCTCTAGAAAAGTTTAAAATAATCAAGCAATTATTACTTATTAAAACCCTTTTTGAAGTCAGCGCCTTCTTCCAACCTGACTTATAGAATTTTTCTCACAAATACAATTTAAAATTTATATGGATTGGGTTCAAGTGTAAGCTACAAGCAACTTTATATATATAGTGCTGAGTATATATATTATAAATGGCTATTATAAGGTCAATTTAAAATATGGCACCAACTTCAAAATTTTTTATTGAGTATTAATAATTTCTAGACTATTTCACACTTTTTAAAGCTTTTTTTAAAGGAGGTTCTTTTTTCCATTTTTTTTGAAATGCAGAACATCCAAATTGGTCCAGTATTTTGGAGCCATGTACTAAAAAACATAGATATATATACAAGTTGAATTAAGACCTCCTCCTTTTTTAAACTCAGTTAAAAAGAGGATGCTTTAACTTAGATCCCATTTTGTTTTTGTAAGATTTTTAGAAAACTCCATACTTTATTTAAAAAACAAAGAAAATAAGAGGTAAGTCAGAATACAGTTAATTTGGATGATATTAAAAGGGCTGGGAAGGGGGGCTGCTAGTCAGCTAGCATCATCATCAATTGATGGTTGGCAATCGCCATTGCTAGGCACAGTTTCAGCATTGACTGGCATACATGCCATTGAACTCTTAGTTGATTCATTGCTTCATCACAAATGATGAGTAACCCAATGAGGAAAGCCAGGCGTGCAGCTTTATAACACCCAGAGATAAAACGCGAAAACTTGGTGATCAAGCTGGAACTTATCAAAAAAGATCTATATGGTCTTTAATACCAAACTCTTGTAGTGGGGGCGCTCATTGCCAAGACTTTTGGCAATGAGGGCTGAGTGTACTACCCACACACAATAATGGTAGAGGAAGGCCTGCAGCTGTATTGGGATTTTTGCAGGGTTGACACAAAAAAGGTCTTGCAATAAGTGCAGCTCCTCTGATGAATCAACGCCTGAGAGGAGGTACCTCATTGTGGACTAGCACTTGCAGAAAACAGTGCACTCATAATAGTGGAGGCTGATATTGTCATGGTTAAATGACATGATAGTGGGGACCAACCCCAAGGATAAGGCTGGGCGACAGGAGGCCCAGAAGGTGAATCTTCAGGCCCTCCCTGACCTCAGGCACACAGTAGACCAATGCTGGGTACAGGCCAAATATGCCCAGGTTGGTACTAATGAGTTGCTTAATTCCCAGCCCCTTGCGTCAGCCCAGGCGTTAAAATGGAAAGTTTACTCTATTAACGCTGACAGTTCAATTGATTAGTTGAGGAATGGGGTTTCAAAATCTGTTCCATCTATGAAATTACGCGTTAGGGTTGGATACACCTTCAATCAATTACTTGAGTGGAGTTGGTGTCAGTGTATTCTACCAATTTGGACGGGAGTGTCTTCCTATTGGTTAATTGGTGCTTAAGACCACTTAGGCAAACCCTGAATTACCCTGAGGATGGTTATATATGATTTTCACGACCAACATTTCTTCTTGGTTGACTACTTGCAATAAAATATCCCCATTTTTCCCGGTTTATTTATGTTTTCTTAGATGATCCTATGATTGGACCTCTTCAAGGAGGTCTTGCGCTACATTAACCATTACATTTTATATATGATTAAGTTATCACCTAGTGTACCATTGGTTCGCCCAGGTTCCCTCCAACCTGGGATGTTTATCACTTCTCCCTTAGTGCACCGCACCATTTTTGGTTGGTTATTTACCTTAATAATCGCTCTCTTTTACATAGGTTATCATTGCTCCAGCACCCTCTGCGGGCCTAGTAACTTTTATACTAATGGCTAGTTCCCTGGCGTTGGCTCTGTGCACCGTGCACCACCACGCTGGAAACAGGAGAGTTATAGACACTCTCCTTACATTAGTCGACCAGCCACTTAATTTTATGTGCACAAACTTTTTCTGTGTGGGACTTTTCCAAAGTGTAAACAGTGGGCGCCAGCTGTGGGCTTTGGCTGTGGTTAGCCGACTGCTGTTTCCTCTTTTCCCCAAAGGTTGGAGCACCTTTGCATTATTATGGTTGCCTCCAACTGGAAAGTACCCACCCTTCATGCTATACCTAGTGGATAAGAATGCTTTGAGTTCTGAAAGTCATAATTTCCCAGTTTTCCACCAAAATTACCAAATTCAATTTTAATAAATGGGTTTTACTTTGTCAGCGCATTCAGATGATGCTGGAAGAATTGGCGTAGATGGCCCTGGGGGTGTTGGCCTTGGATAACGTCAGGCATTCCATAGCTGTTATGGGAATAGGGTTGTTCACGTCTAAAACACGTTTTATAATGGAAACACTATGTATACATCTGAACCATATTTGCTCTCTCATGGCTCAGTTAAGGAACCTATTAATGTGTACCAAATCACCTCTGAAAATCTTTGTTTGACCTCTTCCATGATTTGCAGCATCTAAGAAGTTGAAAAGGAACTGCGTTCACAATATGAAAATTTTTATGCCCCTGCTGAAGATATGGTGGGATATGTGGCCTCAGTAGTAAGAGTGGACAAGTATCCCTCTCCATTCTTTAATTCAAATTATAAAAAGGGTTAAATGTTAATGCCAGAAGTAGAGTTTGGTGGTGATTTACTGACATTTTCAGCTTTAAATAAAGACCATTATGGGTATTTTAATGACTGCTATCCTTTTCTCCCCTTTAGGGAAGCCCAGCACCATTATTTTGGTGGATACTGGCGCCACTGAAAACTTTATGGATCAGAGCCTAGTCGACTATCTTGTGATGAGTTACTTGCCAGATGGTATGGTTAGGGGAGGGGCGTCCCAAGGTATTCCCACTCTGAAGATCACTGGGACAGTGGGCTATCAGGTTGGCAAGTACCACTTGTTGGATCACTTCTAAGCCATCAAAAACCTCTTATACCCTATCACTTTGGGTGTGGAGTGGTGGCAGAAGTTTGACGTTAGAACCAACTTGAAAGAGAATATCCTATCCCTAACATTGAAGAATGGTAGCACATTAATTGTTCCTTTGTCTGAGGCTGATGCCCAGGGCGACTTGTCACACTGGCCCCACCCTCACACCCTTAACCTTGTCTCTATGCTGAAGCCCACCATAGTGGTTCCCCTACTTTCTTGTTTGGAGGGTTTGGAATCTTCCTTTGATGCAGCTTCAGCTGACGCACTAACTGATCACTCCAAGTATGACTGTGACTTCAAACTCACTGTGGATCTGGTGGATATTTATTCTCCCATTTACCCCTTGACCGGCTAGGAGGAAGAGGCTTTAGATGTTTGGGTGAAGGAGCAGTTAGCCAAAGGCGCGATTTTTCAGCGTACCTCCCCTGTATGCTCCCCACTTCTCTTTGTTAAGAAGGCTGATGGTACTCTACACCTGTGCGTAGACTATGGGAACCTCAACAATGTCACTATACCAGATCTATATCCCATTCCTTTAGATTTTCAGATTGCTCACTATGTGGCGAAGGCTAAGGTTTTCTCTAATCTGGATTGCCTAAATGCGTTCATTCAAATTTGGATTAAAAAGGGTCAAGAGTGATTAACCGCATTCTGTACCAGAAAAGGGATTTTCCAGTTTTGGGTCATGCCCTTTGGGGTTAATAATGCCCCGCTATCTTTAAACGCTGAATTGATGCAGCGTTGGGGGACTTGTTATGGGTATGCGCGGTTGCCTACATGGATGATATCCTGGTGTTTTCCCCCGATCATGAGTCCCATGCAGCACACCTTAGGCAAGTGGTGGAGAGGTTAAAGGCAGCCAGCCTTACACTGAAGATAAACAAGTGTGAGTTTTTCAAGTCCCAGGTCACTTTTCTGGTCAACGTCATGTTTGACCAAGGACACATGATAACTCCAGACAAGGAGAAGGCTATTCGTGAGTGGCCCACCCCCACCTCAGTCAAGGGATTGAGGAGCCTTTTGGGGATGTGTACGTTCCTCAAGAAGTTTACGCCCAATTTTTCAGAGGTACCAGCATACTTGTATAAGGCTAGCGGTGCAAAGGTGCTTCAGTGGTCCCCCGTTTTGAAGGGTGCTTTCCAAGAAGTAAAGTGCACCCTGTTGTCCACGTCTGTCCTTCGCCATGTCGACCCTTCAAAAGAGTTCATTGTGTCTACTGATGCCTCCAACTTCGCCATAGCGGCTGCTTTGTTACAACTAGGCAAAGATGGGATGAGCACCCAGTGGGATATTTTTTAGGAAAATGTATTTGCCTAAGTTGGATTACGCCGTTTATGAAAAGGAGTTACTATCAGTGGTGGCATTGACTGATTGGCGTCACCACTTTTATGGCTCCTCCCAACCTTTTTGGGTATGTACAAATCACTGTGCCTTGCTGTACTACTGCGCCCCTCATGTCCTAACCCCACAGCAGACCCTTTGGAATGAGACCCTTGCCCAATTTGAATTTTCTTATGAGTTCACCAAGGGCAAGGATAATGGTTTGGCGGATGCTTTGAGCCGCAACCCTGCTTTAGCTCCTGATCTCAAGGAGGTAGAAGTTCATAACATACAGTTGATGATACTGATAAATAAAATTGTGTCCCAACTTCCCTCTCCCTTGGCCAATGGGCCAGCGCTTGCACCTCTGGAAGATTTGGAGGACTATAGTATGTTCAGAAAGGTGGTCCTTTCTTAGTTGCTATCAGCTGAATATACTACGGTACTTGTGAAGAGCGCTTTGAATCAAAAGGATCTATCCAGGGTCTATCACGTTAATGATGAGATGGTGTGGTTTCAGGGGTGCCTATGGGTTCCTGCTGGATCACTGCGCCTGGAAATCATCTGGGACCATCATGATGGACTTACCGTTGGTCTTCTTGGTAAAGCAAAGACCTTGGAGTTGATATGACGCAGCTACAATTGGAAGGGCTTGCCTGCTCAAGTGGTACGGTATTGTAAAGAGTGCTTGATATGCAACCAAATAAAACCAAATCGCCAACCTTTAGCGGGGCTGTTGGTACCAGTCCAGAAAGCTGAAGGGCCATCACTTCCCTATTGGTGGATTTCATTGTTGAACTACCTGTCTCTGATGGTTATGATGCCATCATGGTGGTGGGCAGTTTTGTGAAGTTCGCCCACTTCATTCCTTGCAGAACTGCAATAACCGCGGCTGAGATGGCTAGCTCTTTGTCACTCATGTGTTTGCGCTCCATGGGGTTCCCTAAGAAATTATCAGTGACCGGGGACTCCAATTTACCTTCATGTTTTGGGAAGAGTCATTTAAGACTCTTCAGACCCGCCCCTGCCATTCAACTGACTATCACCCTTAATCAGATGGGAAGACTGAACGAGTGAACCAGTGCTTGAAGCAGTTCCTGCGGTGGTACACCACCGCGGATCATTCAGATTGGGGTTCTCACCTTCCTATGGCCCAATGTAGTTACAACAACACTTTGAATTCTTCGATCAGTTGTTCCCCTTTTTTTGCCAACCATGGCTTTAACCCCGCCTTTAACATGGAGCTCAGCTGTGGGTCTAAGGTTGCAGCGGTGGTGGACTTTGATAAGACTATCAAGAAGGTCTACCAGAGGGTTTCCACAAGTTTGGAGGCAGCAATGCAAGTGTATAAGGAGAATGCTGATGGTAAGCTCTGAGTGGGTCCCGCGTACAAGGAAGGGGATCTTGTGATGCTTGATGCTCGTAACATCTCTATCAAGCAGCCATTCAAGAAGCTGGGACCAAAGAGGATTGGCCCTTACCGCGTTGTTAGAAATGTGGGCCATGTCTCATACCAGATCTTCCTTCATTTTTTCAGGTCTTCTTTGTCTTTCATGAGAGCAAATTGATGTTGTTTGAGGGCCCTCCACCAGGGACTCCTGAGGCCTATCTCATGGATGGGGCGCCAGAGTGGGAAGTGGAAGAGATGGTAGCCTCCCGCCATATTAAGAGAAGACTTGAGTACCTGGTATCTTGGAAGGGGTTTGACGCTGCAGAGAACAGTTAGGTCCCAGCACATGACTGTGTGCATGCCCAAGATCTGAGTGAAGCTTTCCATAAGCGTTTCCCCCAGGTCGCTGGATCTCAACCCAAATCAACCATTGCCGCAATGAAGTTGGCTAGACCACAAGAACTTCTCCCTAGCGCAAGCCCCTGGAGGGGGTTGAGCCCTGTTGAAGGAGAGGTTAATGTCATGGTTAAATGACATGATAGTGGGTACCAACCCCAAGGATAAGGCTGGGCGACAGGAAGCCCAGAAAACGAAGCTTCAGGCCCTCCTGACCTCAAGCACACAGTAGACCAATGCTGGGTCCAAGCAAAATATGCCCAGGTTGGTACTAGTGAGGTGCCTAACGCCCAGCCCTTACATTGGACCAGGCGTTAAAACGGACGGTTTACTCTATTAACGCTGAAAGTTCAATTTGGTTAGTTGAGGAACAGGGTATTGAAACTCATTACATCTATGAAATTATGCGTTCAGGTCAGATACACCTTCAACTAATTACTTGAAGTCAGTGTTGGTGTATTCTACCAATTTGGATGGGAGTGTCTGCCTATTGGTGAATTGTTGCTTAGGACCACTTAGGCTGACCCTGAATTACCCCAACGATGGTTATATTTGATTTTCATGACCAACATTCCTTCTTGGTTGACTTCTTCCAATTAAATATCTCCATTTTTCCCATTTTATTTATGTTTTCTCAGATGATCCTGTGCGCGGACCTCTTCAAGGAGGTCTTGCACTACATTAACCATTACATTTTATATATGATTAGGTTATCACCTAGTGCACCATTGGTTCGCCTAGGTTCCCTCCAACCTGGGACGTTTATTACTTCTCCCTTAGTGCACCGCGCCATTTTTGGTTGGTTATTTATCTTAACAATTGCTCTCTTTTACATGAGTTATTATTGCTCCAGCACCCTCTGCTGGGCTCTAAAAACTTTTATTCTAACAGCTAGTTCCCTGGCGTTGGTTATGTGCACTGTGCACCATCACGCTGGGAACAAGAGATTATAGACACATTTCTTAATATATGCTTCCAGTTTGGTGCAGACAGGGCAGTCCTCATGCAGATAATCTGGTCCACTATGCTCACCAGAATTAAACATATGGTGCAGGATCAACTAGGTGGACAAACTTTGCTTTGATGTGACCAGACAGGAATTAAGGTCTAAATTTAACTCCTTTAGGGGCAATTAGTATTATGGCCTTCAGACGTCCAGTTATTGAGTATTCAGGGTCAAATTGGGTGATTGCGTCTAGTTTTGGAAGTGAGCTGCCATATTTGACCAGATTTGACTTGGAACAAGTTTCAATTCCTTACTTGCAAATGCGTGGCTGATTATATTATGCTCCTCCCATTTAATTGCTGATTTCCTGACGAACTACGTTATTTTGATATTCCTATGAATTTGGTCAGCTTCATGCTCCAAAGCTTCAAATGACCAACCTCCTAGTCACACTGCCCAATTGCACAACTGCCAGTAGTAGGTGCTGGCTTTCCAGGTGAGCATTCTGGGGTGTTCAACATACACTCACCCAGTGAGTGCGAGGAGACCAGCTACTGAAGTCCCTGGGCTCTTGCTCATTTAAAAATGTCACGTGAGGGTAGGGAAGCACATATGTATCTGCACCATTCAGAGGAAGGTCTTACCCCATATCCACCGGGCATGGGATTCAAAAGCAAGCAGGCCCATATCCCCTTTAAGCTTTGTTTTAACAGGGTGTTGAGAGTGATTGGCTCTGCTTTCACTTTATACCAGAGGAAGATGCAAAGCAAAGTCTTGATTTTCTTCTCCAGGTTCAGACTTATTAGCAGCACGTGGGCGACATACCAGAGTTTGTAGAAGAAGATGTCGATGGCCAACACTTTTTCCTCAAGGTTGAGTCACATGTGTTTCCAGCAGGCCATATGGGCTAACAGACTTGACAGTACCTTCTGCTCAGTTTAAAGTACCACTTGACCCTTATCAAACAAAAATTTTAATGAGGTGGATCATCTTTGTGTTCTGGATCATTAAAATATCAGAAGGTGGTCTGAAATTTGGTACACCGATCCCCATTATGGTAGTTTTGTCCAAGTTAAGCTTTGCATTTGATGCTGATTGGTATAGGCTCAAGAGTAATTCAGAGCCTTGAAGGTTGGTCAGAGAGCTGATTCTCACTATGGTGTCATCACCAAGAGTTTGCATTTTCAGAAGCCACTGGTTGGGGTGGACGAGGACCTGGAGTTTTGCACCTGCTGCTGCCAAGAGGATATTGGCTGCAAAGTTGAATAGGATCAGTTACATGGAAAACCTTGGCAGAGACCCTGTCTGAAGGGGATATCATTGGTAAGGCCATTAGCAAAGATCACCTTTGTAGTAAGGCCTGAATACAGTGTCAAGATCCAGGAGAAGAAAGCATCAGGGATAATCACTGCCTTCAACGCCGCGTGAAAGAAGGGACATGTTATTCAATTAAAGGCCTTATGTCAAGAAACATAAGATAGCCCTGTTTAGATACTTTCATGTCCTGCAGCACTATCTGGATGATCCTGATACTGTCCCAGATGATGCGTACCTTGATAAACCAAAGTTGGTCATGATAAAGGGTACGCAGTGCTTTTGCCATAAGCCTAATTGATAAAATTTGCATTAGAATTTGTATTTGGCGTTGGACAAGGCGATTGGGCGCCAGTTCCAGAATTGCCATTAGAGCAACTTCTTGTATAGAAGTGATATCCAGGTCTCCTGGCCCCAGGAATCTGGCGCCCAATTTGCAGGCAGGAGTTGAAAAGGCTGGCAAGCTCTGGTTTGCAGTTGTGGAAGGAGCTGTAAATTTCCATGCATTTACTATTGGGTCTCGGCTATTTCCTCTTCATTGACTCCTAAATGCTCGCCAAACTTCATTGATAGTGATCTCAGAGGATAAATTTTGGACGTCCTCTGGCGAGCAGATCCCAAGCGCCAGCTTTGCCAGGATGATAATGGACTCAGTTGTTGCTTCTCTTACTTCTTGGTAATGAAATAGTTTGCTGAAAAACACTTGATCTCACGTTTAATTATTCCAGGATTAGAGGACAATTCACCCAATGTGGTTTCCACCTGCTGAATCTTTCCTTGGATTGAATTTCCTTGAGAAAAACAGGCCTTCTTTGGTCATTGTCCCTACGAGGTTTTGATACTAATAGCCAGCATTCAATGCGCTCCAATTTCTGTTTAATTATTCAGGCTAGATAGCATTTGTGTGTCATTCAGTACTTGCTTCATTGTTCTTTGCTGTAAAGCCAGGAAAGCTTCAGGATATCCAGGGAATCCTTCAGTTGCATCGCTGTGGCAGTCCTTTTGAGGCTTTTTCTTTCTTGAATTTCGCTTTACTGTGTTTTATTTTCTCCTTACTTGGACCCATCATTCCAGGGGTTCAGTTCCTGGTTGATGGTCCAAGTAAGCTACTAGTCAGTCAAGGCCAGTTTCTATTGTTCAGTGCCACTCCACATCCTTCAATGTAACATGTGCAATCTGCCACTCTTAGTTCTTAAGGGTTTACCCAGGTCAGTATCCACATGGACTATCATATGATCACTATTAGAGTTTATGCTGACTATTCTAATTGACAACTGCAGCTTGAGGTCAGATGACACAAGCACATAATCCAGGCGTGAAACTGTCTGCGGTGCTTCAATGGAATTATAAGCCCACCTTGTGAGGTTAGTGGGGTCATCATCATCTTAATCAATCATATGGCACATCCCTGATTTGACAAAGTACTCTAGTATACCCTTGGCCTAATAGTTGGGCCGCTCTTTCATTGGGAATTTATCCCAGCTTGCGCTCATATAACAGTTCAGCATCCTGCTATAACCGTGGCTAATCAGTTTGCACCTCAAATAAAAATTTCCAAAATAGTCAGTTCTTGTAGGGCTTTGGTGAGGCGTACAACTCAACCACTTGGAGGCTTTTACCAGTTTCTTATTTGTAGCAGTTGCTACTAAAAATTTCCAGCGTGATTAACCTCAATGTATTAGGCCTACGCTCTTATTCAGAATGACGATAGCCATATGATCCATCCAATGGGCTTCAAACCCAATCTGAAAGGACCATGGGTGGCTCTTTACGTCTTGGTTTGTGTTTGGCACTATATCTTTTTGCATGTCCGCTTGTGTCTCCAATAATAAAGTTAGATCTATTTTATTATTTCCTTTTTAGTGAGTTTAGTTTCCTTATTCTCATCTAAATGCTCCCCATCCCCCTTCTTTTTATGGTCAAAATTCTCATTTCTGGTTTCCCAACCCATTGTTATGAGGATAGTTGGGGTTTTCTGGGTTATGGATTGAATTGCGAACTGATATAGGATTTTTGCAGCTGTAGTCGCCAATGTTGAGTGTGGGTTAGTTACGCTTTGCGTGGTAAGTTGATGGGCATGAATATTTATTGTCAGACATTTTGTGCACTAGAAATTCCGTGTCCATCCCCATCTCCATGTCAATCTATAAAGGGGACAGTTTTAGTACGAATTTGAGGCGCGCCTTAGCCCCTTCATACTGAGAAAAGATATCTACAATACTTGCTAATCAATTTCCTGACCTGCTATTGGTTTTGTCAGTAGAATGGTTTTTTCGCTGGGGTGTGTTTGGCAAGATTTATGGTTTGACGGATTCAGAGGATGATTGGGTTTCAGAACATTGAGTTTTTCACCAAAGATTTGCGTGCTGATTTCTTACTCAATTTTTCTTTTTCAGGCTTGAGGCCAAATTCTTTGTACACAGTGATGAGCTGCCTTTCTTGGGCAATTCCTTGGGGCTGGCTTTCTGCAAGCGCTTCTCCACTCAAACTATCCACTTTGTTTGAGACAGGCGGGGCGCGACTGTTTCAGGACTTTCTCCCTCATCCATTTTATAAGCCTCATGATTAGGGTTTATGAAGGGTTCCTTATCTGCTTCACGTTACTTGGAAGCCTCCCACACCAATGATTACTTATGGGTGACATCCAGCTCCTGTTGCTTGAGCTTCATGTCTACGATCTCTGTAAGGTTCATGGTATCCACTCATTGGCTTTGGGGCGGAAAAAAGTTTCTGTCCCAACTTTGGTGACTCTACGACATAATCATAGTTGCATTTGCAAGGGGGTTTCCCTTCTTTTGGAGACACTAGACCATCATGTGGCCATTCTGATAGCAGAAACGGCACGCCTGATTTGCATCTTGCTCTTCCACATAGAAGGCTCAGCTGAGACTGTTCAGGTGGATGAATCTGGGCAAGGCGATTTTATTCACCTTCATCCATGAGCCAGCTCATAGAATGCCTCCATGGTCTGAGGGAGAAAGCACTTAGTGATGTAATCACCGCCAGCCTGCCTAAATTCCCAAACTTTCCCATATAATGAAAGGCTGGTCCAGATCGCCTCATGTATCAATCTTTTTTCTAATTTGTTGGTAGGTTTTGAAAAGTGACCCCATTGGCCGTCTGGTTCACATAATGGGACAGTTCCATTTTCAGGTATACGCCTTTTTATTTGATCCCAACCCTTAAAAACTTATTACAATCGAGCTCACTTATAATGTGGTTTTGATGTATCCAAATTTGGGTATTTATTAATTGTTGAAGTCCTACCTGTCAAGACCTTGTTGAGCTCAGAGTAGATTAAAATTATCAATTTTGACTTATTTTTATCTTCCACCTGCTGAAAATGAATTTTTATAACATTTTTCAGATATGACTTGGATTCCTTGAAATTTTTAAAGCATCAGCTGATAAATTAGTGGATGTGATTGATGTGGATTCCAGCTATATTCCATGAGTTCTCCTTAGTTTAGACTTACACAATGCTGTACAACTTGATGTTCTAGTGGCTTTGGTGTGTTAGCAGAAGTTTTACCCTTCATAACCCAACTGAGAGATTCGTCAAGGCTAAACTTCCTAGTTTAAGAAAGCTTCAACTTGGCATATGTTAATACCACGTCAATTAATGCTCTTGCCATCTGTGGTCCAAATACAAGTGTTGCCAGCCAAGGGCGTTGGCCAGCGAGAATCCCATCTGGTACCAAAGGAGGGCGGCTTTAGGACTGCACTTCAGGTGCAGGTAATGCTGAAGAGATCCAGCATGATTGTTTTGCACTGACACCAGTCCCTCAGCATGATTCTGTTCTAACTATTGGTAAAGGTTCTCACCATGGCAGCAGGAACGTCCGCTTCACGCCACTGGAATGCATCCGTGGGAGCAAAGCCTTATGTGGCTTATGGGGTGGCAACGTATGGCTTCAGGAATGATTATTTCCAATCATAGTTTTGATCCAAATGCCCACCTTTAGCTACTTGCATCCAAGGTTGGGAAACATGACCCCTTTTAATACTGCTGCTGATTCTGGAGAAACTTTGTGTTCCATCCACATTTGGGCAGATTTTAGGTGAGCCCACAGCGTCCCAGTCAGCTGCCTCAGCAAGTGTGGTGAAATCACGCCAGATTTTCCATTTTGAAATGGGGAATGCACAGCTCATGAAGAGTTTTATAGATTGGCTTTGTTACCCCCAGGTCCGCCCACTCTTGGACTATCTCAATATTGGTGCCAGATCAGAACCAATATTTCATTTCTAATTTGATGAATACGTTGGTGCACCAGTTGATAGCTTATTCTGGCGACTAATCCTGGAAGGGCCCCCACTCTATTGCCTTTTTCTTTGTCCAACATTTCTTGAGCAGGTCATACACACTCACCAGCGGAATGCAGGTGTATGATCAGTGCAAGTCTTCAGTAGCCTTAAACCTAACTGCAACCCATGGTAGAGCCTCCTCTGGGGACAACGTGTTGTTATAACATTCCAGTGCTATTTCAACTGGGATGGTATGGTGAGCCCATTTGAGGGTGATTTTAACGTTTGGGAAACGGTTTGAATATTTGGTAAGCTCTGATAGAAGGAGGCCTGAGCTTCCAACAACCTGGGAGAATTTCTCTTGTATTCTGGCTTTATTATATAGCATCATAATATGGAGATTGATTCTGGCATCCAAACAGGCTTTAGCACCTATGGGCTTCAGGTCCTCTCAGATGGCTGCCTCTATGGTTTGATGATTGAGTGGAAAATTATTTCACTCAAGTGCGTCCTCAGGTTGGACCCACAATCATTTGATTAATACTTCCATGTCTAGAGATATTTATGTAATTGAGCCAGTAGTTGGAAGCCCCAGCGGATATTTTATGATCTCTCTATGTCATTAATGGCAGGTGCGATGTCTTTTTAGATCCACTGAGTCACCATAGAGTACAGGAACTGCAGAGTCTCCCACTGTTTAATTTCATAGGAGGACATGCCACGGTGTGATACCATTTTTCTGCATGGGCGTGTGTTTCATGGGGAAAAAATGACAGTTTGAGTACAGTAAGGGCAGAATATCCCTCAGACAGGAGTTTTGATTTTTTGATGAAGTTATCTGGATGTCCAATCCATCAGACAAAGTACCTGACGCTACTATTACAACATTGAGGTTTCAGCCCAATAAGTTAGATGAGTGATTGAAATGAGCTTTGGCAGGGATAGTCCCCTCAACTGACTGAATTTTGTCAGGAATGCTGCTGACAATTTTGGTGGGCGAGTGAAATGTTTTTGGCTGTCTTTGCCCCCAACTCTTTTAGCCATTTGTTGAATCCGGCCTAACAATTTTTTCATGTGATATTTGAGAATTGTGTTAGTGTTGAATCTGAATAAGATTAAAACACTATCTTAGTCTTTGAGTGACATTTTTAGAGACTGATTGTCCCACAACCAAGTCAAGATCAGCTGGGGGATATTCCTGAGACCAATTGACCAAAATTTTCTTCACTCCTCAGAGCTCTCTTTGGTAATATCACTGGGTTTACTTTGGCAGCAGCTGGTGTTTCCTACCATAAGAAGTTCTCAAAGCCTAGGTGGGCAGCATTTAGTGTCAATAAGGTTTATACCTATGTTGGAGACATTTTTAAATTATTAAGAGTGCTATACACTGGGGAGGTTGCTGATTTTCCCTGATGAAATCAGGTATCCTTGCTGACATCTCCATAGCATCAGTATCAGGGAGCAATCTGGAAACTTCACTTTTATTTTCAGCGTGTTTTGAAAAGAATTTGTTTATTAGCATAAAAATGCTGCTTAGGCGTGAGAGTCGAGGCCATTTTGGTTTGATATGAATGGGCATCTTTGCCAAAATTATTTTTGGTGTCATTGGCGGAAAGTTGGCCTGTTGGCTTATTCTCCATTGCAGTGGCTTTGTTTTATTATTTAAGTAAAATTTTTTTATTACAATTAAGCCATCTGTTTCTTTGTGGTTAGCACTGACAGGAAGAGAGTCCTACTTGCACTGGGGTTAGTGGCTTTGGGGTGCTGCTCTATAGATGCAGTAGCACACTAGCAGTTGGGATATTCTCTATGGTCTTTTTCTGGTCAATTTTTATCCAAAAGTAAGCTTAGCGAGAGAAAAAAATTAATTTACAATACTTTTGTAAGATTAGTCCAGTTTCTAACTGACGATTTAGTATGAATATTAAAAAGACCAAAAGCGATAGATTTTAATAGTGGGATTAGTTCATCACCAAATAATCTTAATTCCAACATTGGTGAAGCAATAGCTTCAAATCAACTTTTGACATGATATATATCCTATGGCTAGGGGTATATTCAAAATCTAGGCAAGTATGAGATTATAGCATGAAGAGATTAAAGCATTATTGATGCCCATCGTTTTTGCATAAATTGAATGGTAAAATCAACTAAATTTGATAAAATGAATTAATGTAGATAAATTAGTAAACTAGCATAGATTGACCAATAAAATCAACTAATTAATAAAAATGAGTTATTGTAGATGGTGATCAGTAAATGTAGCATGAGTTTGACCATTGAAATAAACTAAATTTAGTAAAAAACTGTGCTATAGATGGAAATCAGAATTTTTGCATAGATTGAACGCTAAGAAAGCTTAATTTAGTATACTGAATTTAATAGTATAGCTTTTAGCACTAGTTGTGCTAGCCCAAAAGGGGGAGCTGCCACGCCTCTATATATGCAAATGAGCCAAACAAAGGTATTTTCATAAATAAAAACTCCTAATATGGCACCTCAGCTAACAGTCTATGAAGCCATATCAGAAGGTGAGGAAGCTTTGGGGAAACTTTTTTCCAGTGCCCACTTTAGCAGGCAGACATATAGGACAACATCAGGGTAGGTGCATCAGCAACGTGTGGCATAAGGTGTTATAATCATGGGTTTTTTTCATTAACAAGGCCATCAGCATCCATTGCCTCAACCTATCAAGAAGGTTGATGCTTATTGAAAGTAATGAGAGCAGTCACACAAGTGAATGACTAGATGCGCCGGTGGGTTTTAAGATTATTGGGGTTGAAAAGTGAAGTTTTTGTTGCATTGATGCAAGTGCAGCTTGCACCAAAAGCAAGCTCCTCAACTTCATACTTTGCATATTCCTCAAAATCATGGGGAAAATTGGGGCTAGGAACACCCTCAACAATGGGCTCCATTGCCCCATGAAGTTGCTGGCAAAGTAGGGTGTTGGCAGGGCAGCTGCAGCCAAATTATTAGTATATTGTTTATGAGATACTATATATAATATTACAATGATTTATATTTTTATATATAGAAATAGTGAGGTTTCAAAAAATGATATATAGAGATAGTAAGTTTTTAAAATTTGTAATTAGTAAAAAAGAACCACTTTTAAACAGTGCAATAAGTTTGCTTTTGTAAAAAACTGGCTTTAAATAATTTTTGGAAAAAAGAACTGCCAACAGAATAATTTTTGGTTAGCATCTAGTACTAAAAAATAATTTTTGGTTAGGAAGAACCTATTTTAAAAAGGAGCTAAAAAATATGAAATAATCAAGAAAATTATAAATACTTAATAAAACCCTTTATGGAGTTGGTGCTGTATTCCAACCTGACTTATAGAATGTCGCTCACATATAAAAATTAGAGATTATATTAAATTAGGTCCAAGTTAAACTATAAGCAGCTTAGAATATCCAGTGCTGAGTATATATAATATATTAGGCTATTATAAGTCAGTTTAAAAGGTGGCACAGACTTTAAAAAGGGTTTAAGCAAACATTCATATTCTATTGATCCTTTCATACTTTTTAGTGCCTTTTTTAAGGAGATTCTTTTTTCTATTTTTATACTAGTGGGTCTCAGTTGATGCATCCACTTTGAAAGAACTTGATATTATCAATGCATTTGCTACATTTTTTTGCACAATTTGGCCCAAACTATGATAAATAACTGGTCAATAAAGACAATTTATTCATTTATAACGAATAATTAAAACTTAAATGCTATTTTATCAATAGAATTAATATTTGAGTTGAATGATTGAGTAGCTGTTTAGACATTAAAGTATTTTACCCTTTTAATATTTTAGACTAAATATAAACTTGTGCATATCAGAACTTGCACTCTTTTTACAATTTTATCGATGGTATGACCTAGAGGCTATGACATTTTCAGTAATTAAAATTAAATGACCGTTATACCTTTTTTCACTAACTTTGTTTGCTATTATGTAGCCTTACAAAAACTGTTGATCCTAGTATTGCAAAAAAATTAGCAAAGTCTTGTTTTAATTATTTCAGCCCTAGTAATAAGCATATAAACATACTGTGGATCAATTTGCTGTACTAGCATGTATCAGCGCGCTGAACTCAACTTGCTTAACTTTAATGGCTGAATCGCTGCTCAGGGGATCTACTCCAAACAGATTAAGCACCAGACAACACTTTCTAAAATCATAAAAGTTCTCTCTAAGAAAACTCTCCTCAGATGCTACCCCTTGGTGCATCAATTGCTTGGCTAATTTGCTTGCGCTTTTAGCAAACTTCTTGACACTCTTTGATACTGTTGAGATATATTGGCCTTCATGACTCTATGGGAACTTTTCCAACCTCTTCCTTGCAAATCAACACCAAGGTATCCTCAACAGAGTGTCTTCTTTAAATCAGATTAATCTCAGACATACTGGTGATTACTTCAGTTAAATCACTCCAAGACTAGATACTAAAATTACTAACTTGATATACCACAAGGTAAAGCAAAAAGGATAAACTTAAGATTCTATAAAAAGGGTTATTATAATATAAAGTGAAGCTTTATAAAATAAGAGGAAAATCAAGATATAGATTAATTTGATATTGTAAAAATTAGAAAAATTTATGTTTTTTACCAAAGTTTTTTCAGGATCAACTAGTCGATGGTAACTTACTGCTTTTTAGCTTTATCACACATTTGTTCTAATTTCTGTATGTAAGAGCTTCTTCTCACAGTGGTTACACCTGAACCTTGATGTTTAGGGGCCTTTGTGCTTGTCCCACTCTGGGATTTGGCTTATTGTAGTTGTTTCTTGATAATAGTTTATTGCCAAATCTGGCAATATGCATCTTGACATCAGGTTCAATTGATGGCACTACTACAATACACCTTGCATCCTGGTGTCATGTCGATTGGGAAATTGGGCAACTGCCTGATTTAGTAATATTAACTTTCAAACTTCTGATAATTTCACCTGTGTAATTTAGTATAATCATCAGGGCTTAATCAGCATAAATTAAAATTATTTAGGCTCCCTGAGAGATTAAAAGGGGATCAAAGTCCATAGAAATTTTGGGCGGCATTGTCATCTTCATTAAGTACATCCTTCAGTTCATCAGAGCGAAAATTATTTTGCATTATATTATTGTTAGGCTGAATTTTTTTTAAATCTTTGGTGCCTATAAAAGGGTTTCTTTCGCCCTCATCTGTGATGGCCTTGTCGCCAGTACAGCCATCTACTTTGAGGGCAATTGTTCATAGTAATTACACTTGTTGAGGACTGACCATGAGCACCACTCATAGGATCATCCACAACACTCCCCCTTCTAAGAAAAGACTTGATTAATACTCAAAGGTGGCGGGCATGAACTCTATCAAAACAATCTTAGTTTCATCATCGTGGATTGCATATTCCGCTCCTCTCTTAAGTCAAGATGGTTTCAGGCCTAGTCCAAATGGCCTTAAGTTTCTTTGGCTGTGTTCCTCTCAAGTGGTAGAAAAAACATTATTTACAATAATAAATTTAGGTAATTATCCTTCTCTGACTCTCTATCAGGCTAGGAGAAAGGCTAGCTACAATGTTGTTTGAAGCTTCTAACTGAATTCTGATCAACTCTTCAGCCAACTCCTGTTAGTAGCTTTAAGGCGGTATATTTTTTCGATCCTCTGATATGATGTATGCCAGGAGGGTAAGCAGCGTAGCCTCTCACCCATACAGGGCTTTAAAGGGGGACATTCTAACACATGGTGGTGGCTTAACTAGTAAGTCAGCAGTGCCGATGGGAGCAACTGGTACCACTTTGACTTGTAGTTCAAAGCCATCTTCTTTAGAATTCATCCTAGGGTTCCTTTGACTCTTTTGACACTTACATTGGATGATGAAGTGTTTGGGGTAGTGAACTGCTGTCTCACCTCTACCAAATCCATCAGTTTCTTTACCACATCTAAGATGAAGTCCTTGTTATTGTCTAAAAAGAGCATAAGGGCATCTGTGTCTTTTAATCACTTTGCTGTACAAGAAATGGGCAGTGGAGTTTGCTATATATGTATTGAACGTGGATGATTTACCCACTTAGTGAAGTTGTCAATAGCCACCAGGATGAGCTTGGCGCTGCTAGATGCTGTTGGCAATGGTCCTACCATGTCAATAAAGATATTGCTGAACGGGGCAGTTGAGGAATGGGTGTAAATTAAAATCCTTTTTCCAGAGGAAAAAAACTGGTGCAGGGCACACACAACTATAATTCTTGGTGCACTTTGTCAGACATGCATTCCCAGAAAATTTCTCTTTGTGGTAAGCCAACGTCTTCTGAAAGCGTCAACGGCCCACATATTTGTGAGCCTCTATCACAATCTCTTTGAAATCACTGGGATGAATGTAAGGCTACCATTTTTCTTGGAATTTCATTTGCAGATTTCCATTGACACGCTGGGTGCCTTTAGAATATCTGCACAGGACGCTCTTGACCTCTTCTTTATCTTCATTTCATGAATCTTCAGGAAGCTTAATTAGGGCTTACAAGCAATCACTTTCTGGTGCATGCAGGTGAAATACAATTATTCTTGACAAACCATATGCGTTAAGATGTTTATCTCCTGCTCAATGTATTATTTTGAAATTATACCCTCTCAGGAGGACATCCTAACGGGCAAAGCGTCCATCTGGATCCTTCATGTTTCTTAACCAGCGGTTTGACACAAGATCTGTGACTAATTTTAAATTTACTCCATAAAGGTAGGGACTAAAAGGCTTGATTTCTCTGATTACTGCAAGGAATTCACATTTAGTAACTGTGTAATTTATTTTGCCTTGCTGAATACTTTGGAGTTGTAACTAATCGGATGATCTACTCCAGTCTCATCTAGTTGGGCCAAGATTGCACAAGTCCCACGTCACTGGCGTCAGTGTAGAAGTTTAAGGTCCTATTGAAGCCTAGTTATGCCAATATTGGTGCTCCTGCCAATAAAGTCTTCAACTCCATGAAAGCCTGCTCTTGCTCCAGGATCCACGTGAACGTCATTTCTTTAGTCAGGAGGTCGGTAAGGGCATGCCAAGTCCACAGAATGGGGGATGAACCGCCATAGTACCCCACCATTCCTAGGAACTTGAACGTCCCTCATAATCTTGGGTGGCTCCATTGCCTAAATCGTGTTCACCTTTTCATTCTGAGGCTTAAATCCAGCTGGGCTGATTTTGTGATCAAAAACTCAAGATGCCTCTTGAGGAAAGTAAATTCGCTTCTCTTCAGTTTTAAATAAAAACGCGCAGCCGCTTGAAGACCTCTCTGAGGTGCTGCAAATGTTCCTGAAAATTGCGGCAGAACACTATAATGTCAATGAGGTATATTAAAACACTTGATAACTTAAGATCACCAAGATGCAATACATCGCTCGTTGGAAAGTTGCAGGGGCATTAAAGAGCACCTGCGGCATCCTCATTGGCTAAAAAACCCTTGGCCGCTGATTAGGCACTTCTCCTGGTCCTCAGGGGTGAGCTCTATTTGCCAGTAGCCACTGGCTAGGTCCATAGCTGAAAAGTATCTGAGCCACCCAGGAACTTCAAAACAACATTAGTGCGCGACAAAAGGTACAAGTCCTTCCTTGTAATCTTGTTTAGAAAGCGGTAGTCCATGACATCCTATGTGTCCCATCCTTCTTATGTACCAGCAGCAAGGGAGATGCTCTTTGGCTCTTGGATGGATTAGCCCTGCTTTGGCTAACTGATTGAGCTATTGTGTGATGAATGCATACTCTGTTTTTTAATGTTAGTAAGGTTTGGATTTGAAGAAGATAGCTGAACTGGTATCCATCTTATGGAACTCCCCTTTGCACAGGCCGTAGTCATTGGGACCAGTGCTGAAGAAGTCATTAAACTCATCCATAAGTTCGTCCAATACTTTCTGCTGCTTGGGGGTTGAATCCCTCAAACCTGAGATTTTCAAATCTCCTCTGACTGCATGTACTGACGCAATATCTTGACAACTGGTTAGGTGGACCAGTGCACAAATTTCCTTTCTCAACTTTAATCGGTCAGTTAGTAATGTTCTCAGTACAAAGTTTAGCTCTAAAGAGTATGTGGTGTTGTAGAATACTAGTAATTAACTGGGATCTTGCCCTAGAATTCCATCTCAATTTTACACTTCTAATATCGTGTCAGTAGGAATCTTAACGCTTATTAACAAGTTCATTATTATTTTGGTCCCCTGGGCGAATTTCTATGATTTTACTTGCACTCAAGAGGAGACCTTCTTCAGCGCTCACAGTAGGCGGTAATTGTTTTACACCCTTTTCAGTCAAAGTGTAATGAAATGATTATTGATTGATCAATTTAACCAATCAAGTGCGCTGTTTTCAAGGTTTAAAATCATCATCGTTGAACTCCAGGGAAAGTTGGTAGCTCAGGATGCTAACCATGCTTGTAGTAAAGTCAATCTTCGTCCCAAACTCCAGAAGAAACTGTGTCCCAATCAAGAAATCGTAGTTTTTCGTTGTCCAACCCTGATTAAAGTGCCTTCATGACCATGAACCCAAATTGTAAAGGTAAAGCAGAACAAGTATCTAAGGCGCGGGTGATGTCAAGTCCTACATACAAACTTCACATTGAATCCAAAATAGGGAACAAACTTGAGCTTCTTTATAAGTTTAGAAGAAACATTGTTCACTGGAGCCCTGGTGTCCAGTACTGCCAGTGCACGCACCTTCAAAATGATATCCTCCATCTTTGTTACGCTCTTGTCAAAGGGGTTTTCAGTGGCCAGGACGTCAGTGGCAGAGTCCTCAAATTTCTTTAAAATAACAGCGTTTGTTTTGGACTTGGTAGTGTCGTCACCATCTAGTACTACAGTCTTGAAGGTAGATGCAGCCAACTTCTCTCCTTCTTCAACGTAATTGATCACTTGGGTACCTTATTTTCTTGGGCCAAATAGGTATCATTTGACACAGATCCATCAGCATCATGAACTCTTAATCTATTCAATAAGCCACGGTGTTAGGAGCCCCTAACGCATGGTAACAGGCACTAGCTAAGTATTTATCTTCATGGTCGTCCTCCCCCTCAGTGTGGAGATCTATTAATTTACGGTACAGG
>JAKSZP010017652.1:0-55719 GCA_022478985.1 Massospora cicadina
CTGGAACTATACATCAAAACGCTGATGACCTTTCTCAATTGCCTATTTTAACGTTATTTTCTGCTGAAGAAGATCTCATTTATGACCTGATTGGTAGACCTGAGCTCTGGTTCCGTTAATCTAAGGATATTATCTCAATGCTACAATCCTTAACTGAAGACAATCAGGTTAAAGAAGGTTCATTTTATAAAAAGTTGGGATCTAAGTGGTTGCCCTTTATTTGGCCCTCTGCAAAGACTGATAATATTATGGAGTTCCACCAAGCTGTAGGTCATGGAGCTGTCGCTAAGACACTACAGTGGTTAAAGAATCATTGTTACTGGGCTAACATGCTGGAATCTGTACACAATGTGCTGGAATCTTGTCTTAAGTGCCAACAACAACGTGGTGGAAATTCAGCATTCCAGCACCAAATTGTGGGACCTTCTGAACCCTTCTCCACTATGAGTATTGATGTGGTGGGTCCTTTCCCTACGGCCACCTATGAACATCAATATATTCTTCTAGCTATTGACCATTTTACTGGATGGATTGAAGCTATTTCAGTTTCCACAGTTACTGCCAAGGTGACGGCATACTTTCTCTTCAGCAAGCTTTCACCAGTCATGGTAGCCCAAAAGTCCTATTATCAGATAATGGGACTAATTTCATTTCTCAGGTGGTAGCTGAGCTTACCAAACTAATGGGGACTTATCAAACCTTTATGACCCCTTATAATCCTTTAACTAATGGTGCAGTTGAACGGGATAATGGTACCCTTGTAAATATTCTTCAAAAGATGGCATCCAATGATTCTAGTAGGTGGAACCTTTACTCACCTAGTGCGATGTTGGCTTATAGAGTTAGCTATCATTGTATTATTGAAATGTCTCCTTTTAAAGCTTTATATGGTCGGTAACCTATCCTCCCCTCAAGTATACAACATATACTTGAAGAGGCTATCCCACAAACTACTGACTTAACTATGAGGAGATTAGCTGATGAAATCATCTTGTTACATGCATTGGCATCAAGTTTCCTTGCTGCTACCACCTTGAAGAAAGGTACTATAACTAACGCTAGTAGACCTACGTTACCAGAGTATCTAGTCAGAGATCTTGTACTTTTCTACCACCATAGGCTTGGAGGAAGGATTCACAAATTGGATACCTTATGGGCTGGTCCTTATTGTGATATTTTATCATCAAGGTATGGAATACTCCATTGCTGCTATTGATACTGGTACTGTTATCAATAGGGTGCATAGTAGGTTTCTTTGCAAGTATGTGCCCCTTAGGCAAGATCTTGAGGGGAACTTTGTTAAAGACACAACTAATATGGCCAAAATTACTTCAGATCAAGATTTGATATCTCAGTCTAATGAGATTGAAAAATCCAAGATGAGTATTTCTAATTCTCAATTTGACCAGAAAAAGACCCTTTGGAGTTATCAACCTCCTACAATAGGTGAGTCTAACTAATCCAAAAGAGCTTATCAATCCAAGATGACTAAACAATCCAAAATGACCAATTATTTCAAAGGGACCAAACCCTCATTAAGAAGGTCAATTGCATCTAACAAGAGCTCTATTAGATATGATCATCACAAATCCTTTAATAATAATGATAATCAACAATATTGGTCCTCTGGTAGGAAAGATCTTACTCTGGGTGAATCACAGAAATCCTCACAAAGAACCACAAAATTTTTCCTATAAATACACAGTGCATTTAAAAAGTTCTGGGACTAACAAGTTAAAGACACAACTTTACAAATAAATAAACTTTCTTTTATCATAATTTAACATACAACCTTTCCCTCTCTATACATATTTATATTGCTAAAACAATTGTTAAAAGGTATGCACATAGTTCCTATTTTGTATAACCATGTTTAAACCAGCTGTCACATTCTTCTAAATTGTCTCTATTTCTTAAAAGGATGAACCTTCAGTGCCACCTTCAGATTAGAGAACAGAAAGAAGTCAAACAGAGCCAAATCTGGTGAATAGGGTGGATAATTATAATCTGAAGGAGGAACTGAAGGCTCTTTTTTTATAAAGTAGAGACAATTCAGAAGAATGTGACAGCTGGTTTAAACATGGTTATACAAAATAGGAACTATATGCATACCTTTTAACAATTGTTTTAGCAATATAAATATGTATAGAGAGGGAAAGGTTGTACGTTTAAATTATGATAAAAGAAAGTTTATTTATTTGTAAAGTTGTGTCTTTAAAACATTAGTCCCAGAACTTTTTGAATGCACTGTGTATCTCTGGTTTCTAATTAATAAATTACCTCAATTCTCATCTCATGTAGTTTAATTTTGGTCTAATTTCATACAGGATTCTGTATATTCAATTTGCATTATCCATAGCAATGGAACTAATAACTTTGTTGCACTTAAGTTAATCTTCACTAGAGCCATAGAACTAATAATTTTGTAGCCTTTGTAGCACCTGTTTATCATAATTTCTCACGAAATTCAATAGCAACTAAGTAAAGTCCTAGCCAGAATGGGGTTTGAATCTGTAATAGCATTTAGTACCTCACCTTAGCTTGTGGTTACAGGTATGCACAAAAAACCGAGTGATATGTATAATTACCCCAACACCTCTAAAGTATAGATTTGATTTCAAACAAGAAATGTAATATATGCTATTGAATAGAAAATTTGTTTAATATGATTTTTTTCTAAAACTAAAGTAGTCTATGTAATTTTTCTGCATTTCAAGGATTGCTATCATGAAAATTATAAGAACTGAGTATGAAGATTACTATAAAAAAATTTACCCTCAAAATTATATATGTTAAAATTTGTAAGGTTTTTATTATTATTCCATAAGCTTTCAATTGATATAAAGCTTATATTCTTATATCTTGTACTTAAAGTATAAAGCAAAATTATTATTTATGACATTTATCTATAATTTACACATGTGATTGCCTTTTATGATAAATTACTTTGATAAGTTAAGCATAATAATCTATACACTGGTCTAACTCAAAATTCTTTTGAATCAAACCTAGCTTATTTTTATTTATAATAATGTAAAGAAAAAATATGATGTTATAATTTTTAGCTAGCTCTTATTCTCTTTATATATAGATTTCATTTCATAAACTTATGAAAGGGAAATTTTAAAGTTGGTATTTTTTGCTACAAGTACTGGTTGGCAACACTGAGCAAAGTATATTTTTGTTCATAGAAAGACTATTTTGTTTACATAAACTTCATTTGTTGTGCTTTATAAACCTATTTGATCTCATTTCTCAGTGACTTTTGTAATTAATTTTTAAGAACCTTTGGTTTACAGAGGTAAGTATAAGTTGTATATAACAAGCACAGATCTCTAGTTATTTTACATGGGTATGAAGGACATGCTCATAACCTACATTTTCTTAACTAAATTGTTAATAAAGTCTTATTTTCCATTACTTCAACTTAATATTCCTTGTGTATGTGTTGGTAGTGTGAGTAATCTTTTCCATGTGTATGACTATGTAGCTTTTACATCTCCAAAATGGAAAGTGATTATATTAATAAAGACATCATATTGCCATTACTGTAAAATAATGAGGAAACCCTTGGTCATCACATATTTTATGTAGTTATTTTAGGTAAAGAGAAAGCAGATTGAGAAGCCTTACTATGTTAATACAATTTTTTGAAGAATCAAAGAGCCAAAAATTACAATATAGGCGTTAATAAACTTCTGAAGATATACCAGGAGTTTTTTGTGATATTTTTGTGAAGATACACTTTTCTGCACTCTTATCTTAACTTCTTTACAAGTAACTGTGATGATTTTAGTGATGAACACAGAGAGGACTTTCATCAAGATATTTCAGCAATAAAAAGAAGGCATTGTGGCATTTGGAGCTTATCTATGCTTCTAGACTATAATTGGAATGTCATGTGAGTCTCAGATTTAGACTACAAACAAAAACAAAAAACAGAAATTCTTTAGTGAATAATTAATAGGTAAAAATCTGAAGGTAAGGATTCTGTACATAGATATATATAAATATAAATATCTCTGAATGATGAGCTGAAAAACCTTTTCAGTTGACATATCCTTGTTCCTTGGCCCCAATTTGGCTATAATTGATTAATCTTGTAAAGCAAAAAAATTGACTTTTTTGTAGACCAATGTGATTAGTCATAATTATACATTAAGTAGTATGTTACTATTTTATACACTAAAAATACTATGTATGGTTACTAAAAATAAAGATATTAATCTAACTAAACAATGCATCTATTGCAACCAGCGTATCTATATAAATGATAATTAAAGTACAATGAGAATAATGATTAGGATTTTTAATAAAATAAAAATTTTAAACTAATTATAAATATAAGATATAAATATGTTTCAAATGTTAATTTTTATTTTATCTTAGAATCAACAAAAGATGCTATATAGATCCTAAAAATCATTAAACTTTACCAATTTTTATTTTATTTTTTATGATATCATACAGCTACCTAAGTAGTTAATACTTATAAGACATAAACATATAATTTTCAAGTTATCAGAATCTATATAAACCAATTTTTATACCTATTAGTAACAGTTAATGTACTTGATTACTCTAAATTGTGAGTTGCAATGAATTATATATATCTGCTTTTGCAGACTATGTTATTTGGGAATTCAATACTATGCTATTATGTTAATTACTTGCAAAGAAAATTATTAGTACCATATAGCAAACTTTCATGATTTAGTACTTTTTAAATTAAAATAGTATAAATGTCAACTCTGCTTGGCCAGTTATGAGCTCAAGTGGTCAATATGTAACTTTTTACTTTCTGTTATATGTCTTGTTTTTTAATAATTTATACTTTTATGTGCACACCTTTTTTACCACTAAAATAAACAAAAAAAATTAACTAAGTGACTCTGTTTTTTCTTGTAACTTATTGTGGGTGACTCAAGTTAGATATTAATAATAAACCAAGTAGTATTATACTATTAAAGTATCTATTAGTATTCAAATAATTTTAGCTATGTAGCAATATAGAAAACCCTGGTCATCTGAAACTATCACTGATGCTTTTTAATTTAAAATTTTACAACTCCTTTAACCTTATTAAGAGCTCCAATAATCTTATCACTTGGTTCTCCAACATTAATATTAATCTATCTAAAAGTTTTTATGCAGAAAATGAATATACATACCCTATACCTTTTTAAGCTAATAGATTAATTCTTAAATGATAGCTGCTTATGTTAACAACCAAGTATATTTAATTTCTATAAAATCTAACTTTTCAATAATTTATATTTCAAATTTACCCTATTAGTTTAGATTTTTAAGACAAGTCATAAAGTTGCATTGAAATTTTATGTAGAATAGCTCTAATATATTGCATATATATACTTTTCAGTAAATTTTTCACATATATTATTGCTTTCAGTTTTAATACCAAGCTACTTTGCATTCATCTTTATTTTCCTTTATTAATAATATACATAATAGTTCTAGCAAATCATAAAAAGGCTAGAACCATTATTTACTCCTAAGCACCTTCCCATTTACCAATAAACCTCAACCTTTTGTTGACATCTCAATTCAGTTTAACCATAATTGGTGAGGCTCTATCAAATGAGGTATCTGAATCTGGGTGAAAAATTAAACCATCCTATCTTCACTTCAAAAATTTTTTGATTATTTATTATAACACAAGATTTCCCCTTGATTTTATGTACCACTAACAAAATTTGTACCATTATTAATTGAACATAAGCTTGCTGTTAAAGCATCTGCATTGCATGACTGTTGTCACCTCTGAAAAAGCTTTATCTAAGACTGTTGGTATGCTTGCAAAGGGTCTAGCTCTCTAAACAATACCCCATAGGGCATTACCCTATAGATAAACATGACCTCTTTACTAAACAATATAAAGCCAACAAATTTATTTAAGATGTTGCGTGGTAGCATGTAATCAATATAAAAATCCATTGCACCAATATTGCTACCATTATCAAACACCTCAGCTTTTTACCTTTAAGCCAAACATGATCTTGCCCACTATACAAGGGCTATATTTTAGTGCGCCAGCTCTATGCTAACCTCTCTTAGGCGACATCAAACCACATATATCTGATGCCCTCACACTTTTTCTCTCTGCCTTGGTCCGCACATTACTCATGGAAGAAAATGACCCAATGAGAAAGTGATTCCCAATCCCACCTCTGCCTCCATCATGGTTGGTTAGCAGTTTGTTGCTTTCTCAAATATTTGGCACTGGTTTTTTTGTTATATGACATTTTACTCTCTTAGGCGTTTTAGCCCAATCTATTTCTAATTACTTTAGTTTTTTGTTCACTATTAAGACTTGTGGACATGTCTTTCCTCTCTCACTTAATCAAATAAAATCCAAACACATAAGAAAGCAATGTACTTTTTAGCAAAGAAAAAGCACGTGAACACAGCCTATGTATTGTTTTAAGTACTAATACAAAGACCATAACCTGGCACCATATAACAACCACACTCAATCTTAACTATCAGTCTACTTGGCTCGCCATTTGGTAAACCTTTCATACATCTAGCAATAAAAAATACCAGCGCTCAGCGTTGAAGGAGCTTTTGCTATCTAATGATCTATATTGACATAAATCTATGAGTTTAGCCCAACCCATCTACTATAACTATTAGTTGTTGTCATTAAAGTACCTGAAAACATCTGTGTCAGACAAACGGTTGTTTAATTAATAATTAAGAATAGTTCAGAGAACAACAGCTCCAATTTAAATTTACTAAAGGCCTTTCCAATTCTCATTGGAATCTAGCCTCTCAGAGTAAGGCGATTACTCTCAATTCTTGGCTACATAGCCCTACTGTTATAATTAAATTATGCAAATTTCCAGCATAATCTGGGGAGCCAGTTAGAGGTCCCCCTCGCATCCCACCTCCAATTTACTTCAAACTCCCCCATGGAGATTGGGCCCTGTTACAATTATGGAGGGGATCACACCAGGGTAAACTATTTTCCCCCACATTGATTGGCTCAAATACATCAAATCATTACCTCACGGCCTTGTCACACCTGCTCTCAACCCTTAATTAGCTGTTCCAATTAAAGCAAGGCAAGTTTTGAGAGCTCCAATAGGTTTAATTCCCATATTTCCTAAATAGGCTTGAAGTTAATAATTAATTGTCTATCTCAATTCAATCCTTGAGTTCATTTAAATACTAAGCAGTGCAATAGTAATAGGGTTTTCTTTTTACTCCATTCATTACAACCTATTAACAAACCGTAAAATCCCAACTTTTAGTACAACTTATAAGCGATATTATTTACTTAGTGGTATAAGAACCTCATTTTATTTTTTATTTCTGGCAGTTAAGATAAACTTTTCTGCATCATTGTTATAGTCATGGGCAAATTAGCACCTGTAAGCATACAACCTGTTGGACATTTGCCCTCGCAGCTGCAAAGGAAGAATGTCCTGTGTCAAAATCAGCTGAAATGGGGAAATGACTGCCTTTTCAAAGTTTCTGATGAACCTAAACGTGATTCTAATAATAATTATGATATAGTTGACCAAAAACCCTGGTCAATTCTTGATGGAACCCAGAAATTGAGGTAACAAGATTTTGAATATAAATTGGGCAGCATTTATAAAATTAGGCAGTCATTTTATTCCAAACATGTGTTGGACTGTGGAGCATCTGTCAGGCGGTACTCCCCCAGCCTCAACTAGGTCCTTTAAAGCACCTATGCAGGGACCACCTCCTTTTATAAGCTTAGTGGGGATCCCCAGGGTGCAAAAGATTTTAAAGATGGGGATTGGCTGAATTTTATAAAATCATTACCTCACAGGTATGTTTTAGCCAATAGTAAATCCCCTGCTATTTTTCATCCAAAATAAAGAGAGTATTCTGAGCTTTGATGGGCTGCTTTATAATATTTTCTAAATATGGATGATAACAAGCCATACCAAACTTACTAGTAAGTTATCTCTGACCCTTGATACTGTTTAAATATGGATCAATCAGATTTTGAGGGGATCACTTTTTCTTTCTTGCCCCAAGTTACTAATAAAAACTGTTAAAAACCTAAGAATTTAATTAGGTTATATCTATCAAATTTTATCAAAACGTTTGTGAGATCCAGCAGCATTAGCACCAGCAAGCATGGAAAAGCTGGAAACCTACAAAATGGGTATACTACAGGGGACACCTGTATACTACACAAATCATCAAAAATGGAGGCTTCAAACATGAGTAAATCTCCCTATTTTCCTCTTCACATGGAATAACGTTTAGTTGCTCTGAAAAAGCAACTAACAAGCGCTCTATCCCGACTCAATGAACTTGAGCAGCAACTTTTAAAGCCATTTTTTAAAGACAAGTACATTTCTGGCGAAGGGAGTATTGCTACTTTTTGTACGTTTATGAAGCTACCATGGATTATGCAATGGACAAGCAAAAAAATTCAACACATCCTTCCTTGTTTAAGCTGCCTAGCGCAAGGGATATTAGTTTCTTACCTGAACCCTTTGTACACCTGGGCAGAGGTGAATGAGGCTCTTTTGACTAAATTCAGATCAAAGCATAGTCTACAAAGAGAAAAACAGGCCTTTATGCGCCTAAGTATGTATGAGGGTGAATCACCCATTGCCTTTGCTTAACGCTTTTCCCTTGCTGCAAAAAGATTATCAACCTCTAACATGATCACCCTTGATGATGCTATTGCCGCTCTATTTACTGGGTTAGATTCTCAGCCCTCTCTAGATAGGCATATCATCTCTGTGAAACGCTACTCTAAAACCATCCATGACATCAAGGAAGCTTTGTTAGATGAGGCCAAATTCCATTAATGTGCCACAATAGATGAAGCTGAGGTGAACCCTCCAGCTCTAACCATTGAGGAGTTTCCACATGTTGAGCATTTGGGAGTGAGCCCACCTGTGCCTATCTTCCCTGTGAAGCCTTCTTTCTCAATGCAACTTAAAAAGGACATCACTCCTTCTTATGATTCAGAGCCTTGTAAGGTAGCTAATGCCATTTTCTCGCACAAGCGCACCAAAGCCTCTGTGTTTTCCCTTCCAGCCAAGCTGGTAAATGTGGCCCTTAAAGCTACTCAATCTTCCGTGGCCGTCTCCCCTGCCTCCATCACAGCCTTGCCCGTTGTTGAGAATACCCTTGGGGAGAAATCTGAAAAGGACATGATACCGTTGGTTACTACATTTTGGGATCCCCCACAGAAGTAAAAGTGCCTGATCATTTGAACGCTGGAGGAGTAGATGAGACCACCTTACTTGATGAAATGTACCTTAGCCAAATTCTAGGGTGTCCAAAAGCTATTGACACTGCCAGCGATGGTGATCAATTCTTAGCTTGCTTGATACGACCTCTTCAGCGGGTTCATCCCATAAAATCCATCATAAATAAGTACCCTGAGACTGCTAAAAAGTTAAACTCCACCTTCCGGCTCAAGGAGGTCTTAGCTTTGTCACCTAGCTTTGAAGGAACGCTCACTAAGGTTGAAGTGGTCATTCAAAAGGTCCTAATACTGGCTATACTGGAAACTTTTTCCCCAGTTAACGTGATCTCCACAAAGCTTATCGAGAAGATAAAACTAGTGCCTGACTTGGAGTACATGCAAGAATTTGGAACTGCTGGCCCCAATAATACCCATGCTATTGTGGCATACTCTTACCTTCCCATTCAAATTGTGAAGCTTATTCAGCCCCTGCTGTGGTTTTGGACAACAATGAATAAGATATGCTCATTGGCTCTCAGTTTATTATTTGAGTATATATGGTAATATTAACATGAAGCAAGGTTTCCTCTCGTTACTCAATTATGAAGTTCCGTTAGATTTATATAGTAAAAAACCTAACAAGCATGAATACTCTTGCCTGGTTAAATACCCCTTCACAGCTATAACTTTGCCTTATTCCACTTCTGGGCGCAACACAAAGAAATTTCCCAATTCAGTGGATACTGGGGAAGATATCCCTTTCTATGCTGCAGATGAGGTCTTGATTAAGCCTGATAACAACGAGTGAAACACAAAAATCACGCTTCAAATCCCACACCACTGTTTGTTAAACCTTATAAGTATTGAGGACGTTAGTACATTGGTCCTCAGGCATTTCCTGGCATTCTTGACCCAGCTTACCAGAGGCTCATCACTTTGCTATTGGGGAACCTCACCTCAAAGGACATAATTGTAAAAAAACACCAGGAGGTTTGTAGAAGCGTGTTAGTCCCTTTGGAGGACATTGAACAGTTTTAATCCATTGGCTCTATGATGGATATGGGCCTGCCAACGGATATCCTGGTATGTACCCTACCCAACGTCCATATCTCAGATGAGTTGACCCCAGATGAGCTGGAGAAAGTTCACACTCTCCTCAATGACTATAGCTATATATTCTATAAATCAGATAATGACTATGGCCACATGAAGGGATGGTGCCACTCCATTGATGTGGGTGATGCCCATCCCATTTGGTTGAAACCTTGCTGCAAATAAAAAGTGGAAGAACAGCAAATGAGGATAGAGCTTCAGCAGTTACTAGAGGCGGGGTTGCTAGTTCCTTCCCAAAGCCCTTGTCTTCCCCTCTTTGCTAATAAAAAAGAAAAATGGAGGTCATCGGATAGTCAAGGACTACCACAAGTTAAATAACCCCATGAAAAAGGATAGCTATCCTCTCCCCCGTATTGAAAATGACCTGGCTCAACTCTCTGGCTCTAACTTCTTTTCCGCCATGGACTTAGCTAGTGGCTATTGGCAAATGGACCTTATTTTTCTCAGGATTAGGAGAAATGCGTCCTTATTTGAAGTGAAGGTCTCTTCCAACCCACACGATTACCTATATAGTTGTGCAACGCACCTGCATCTTTCCAGCGTGCAATGGATCATATTATGCAGGACCTGAAGTTAAGCTTGTCATTGTCTACCTCGATGACATTATATTATTCTCAATAACTTAAAACGAACATCTTGCTCACCTGAAGGAGGTAATCAAAGGCCATGTAAGTCAAATATCATGTTAAAGCCTTCAAAGTGTACCTTTTTCTAAAAAGAAATTATATTTCCTTGGCCATTCCATTTCTAAAAAAATTATTCAACCAATCCAAGATAAGGTTGAAGTAATCTCAAAAATGCCTCTCCCTAAAAATTTAAGGGATGTCCAGGTATTTCTAGAAATGATGGGATATTACCATCAGTTCATCCCTAAGTTTGCCCAGCTTAGCGAGCCTCTTGTCCGCCTATTGACCAAGAACACTCCTTTTCAGTGGGGTGCGGAACAAAAGACCGCTTTTGAGACGCTGAAGCAACTGTTGCAACAACGCACTATCCTACAGCACCCAGAATATAATATACCTTCAACTTATTCACAGATGCCTTGGACTAAGCCAGCGGGGCCATCTTAGCCCAACTGGATGAAAATGGTGTAGATCATCCTGTATCCTAATTTAGTAAGATGCTGTCAAAGGTGGAACGCAACTACAGTGTAATGGATAAGGAGTGCTTGCTGTTATGTTAAATGTAGATCATTACTTTCTTTCCTATATAGAACCACCTTCACTGTGGTTACTGACCATGCATCTCTAAAATGGTTATAGAACATGAAAGATCCTACTGGATGGTTAGCTCACTGGAAACTAATGCTCCTCGCCTTATGACATGAAGATTGAACACCAAGCTAGGACCCATCACATTAATGTTGTTGGGTTGACGCAGCTGCCAGTCCTTCAGCTGGATAATAGTGAGGAGGAGAGGTTACATGACCTCTTAATGACCCCCAAAGAATTGGAGGATGAGGATGAGCCTATCCAGAAGATGTTAGCCTGGCACTCCTGTAACACAAAATTAGAGAATGGGAAGCTGTATAAGCAGGTGGGGGTGAAATGTCTGCATTACCTTTGGCCCTTGGAACGTGTACTTGCTATCCTAGAAGCTCACTCCACTCTAGGTCATGGAGGGGCAAAGAAAACTTATAGTTGGATAAAGAATCAATTATTGTGATGGAATGATGAAATCTATTGTTGACGTCTTGGAAGTCTGCCTCACATGTAAGAAGCAATCTGGTTTCAAGACTAGGTATCAGTATCAACCAAATACCTCTCAACAACCATTTTACACCATCAGCCTGGATGTAGTAGGTCCCCTCCCCCAGACGACCAGTGGCAACAATTTATCCTTGTAGCTATTGACCACTATGCTAAGTGGGTTGAAGCCGTGGTTATTCCTGCTAAACGGCCAAGGACACAGCCACCTTTTTACATCAAAATATTTTCTCTTGACATGGCTTTTTTCAAGTACTAATCTGAAATAATGGTAAAAACTCTACCTCCAGAGTAGTAAAAATCCTGGACACCATCAAAGGGTATAACAACTTTTCTTAGCTCCGTACAATCCCTCACTAATGGGACTGTGGAGAGAGCCAATGTAACTTTGGTATCCATCCTGCGCAAAATGGCCTCTTCTAATCCTCTTCACTGGGATAAATACTTACCCAGTGCCCTTATGACTTACCAGATCAGTTATCATCAGATCTTTAAAATGTCCCCATTCCATGTTTTGTATGGGCGGGAACCAGGAATACCTGCTCTTTTAGTTAATGATGTACTCTCATCTAGAGTTGAGAGACCCAAGAAAGTCATGCGCAAATTAGCTCAGCGCATCATCCAACTCCAATCTGAGGCAATGACTAATTTAGTAAACACTGTGACTAAAGAAAGGCAGGTAGGCAGCTAATGAGCTCAGAATCCCCCTAACTACCTTCCAAGTGTCCAACATGGTATTATACTACCATAACTACATCACGCCTATAAGCGTTAAGCTTGGATCAATATGGGAAGGTCTCTTCACCATCACCTACAAAAGAGGCAATTAATACTCTATAAAATCGCTAGCTACAGGAATCACCATTAACTGAGTAAATGGCCACTTTGGCTTTATTCTCCCCCAACATCCTTGAGGGGGGTGATGTTGGACATTTGCCCTCGCAGCTGCAAAGGAAGAATGTCCTGTGTCAAAATCAGATGAAATGGGGAAATGTCAGCCATTTAAAAGTTTCTAATGAACCTAAACATGATTCTAATAATAATGATGATGATATAATTGGCCAAAAGACCCTGGTCAATTCTTAGTAAAACCCTGCAAATTGTGGTAACACAATTTTGAAATAATAATTTGGCAGCAACCATAAAATGAGCAGTCAGAGTTCTCTGACCATGCGATGGACCATGGGGCATCTGTTGGGCAATACTCCCCCAGCCTCAACCAGGTCCTTCAAAGCACCTACGCAGGGACCACCTTCTTTTATAGGCTTGGCGGGGATGCCCCAGGGTCAAAAGATTTTAAAGATGGGGATTGGCTGAAGTTTATAAAATCATCACTTTACAGTTCTGTTTTAGCTAATAGTAATTACACTGCTATCATTAAGCCAATATGAAACAAGTACTATGAGCTTCAATAGGCTGCTTTATAATATTTCCTAAATATGGATGATAACAAGCCATACCAAACTTACTAGTAAGTTATCTCTGACCCTTGATACTGTTTAAATATGGCTCAATCAGATATTGAGGGTATCACTTTTTTCTTGCCCCGTGTTACTAATAAAAACCATTAAAAACCCAAGTTTTTTTATTAGTGTAAATTTATTAAATTTTATTAAAACTTTTGTAGGATCCAGCACATTAGCACCAATGAGCACAGAAAATCTGGATTCCTAAACCTGCTTTGATTCCAACAATCTGGTTTATGGCAGTGCATTATCAGTTCAGTATATATCAAGCCTATATACTTAACTTTCTTACTTTTAGTTCTTTAGAAGCTTTCAGTGAAAAATTATGCTTTTTTGTAAAGTCTCAATTATTAATAACATGAAAAAGCTGAGATGACTAAAGCAACAGATAGCTGAATATTATAAAAGCTTTCATTCCCTTCATAGTATTACCTATTGTAAAATCAGAATTAAATTCTAAGTAGTAAACAACGTTTTTGTTCAATCCACTTTATATTTTAAGAGAGTAACAATTAAAAAAATAGAGAAAGCATAAAAATTACTATAGTATCATATTTATAAAGAGTTATATTAACAATCATACTCTAATTTTTTTATTTATATTCTAATATTTCTGTAATGTGTAATATTTGATGAGCTGTTTGGTTGGACAGAATTTAATAGATATAAGAGTTACATATAAACTTTTACTTATAAGTTAACTTCATTTTCCCAATTTTCTCTTATTAAAAAGTATATATCTACCCCATGAGCACATATTGACTCAAATTAAAAGTACTTAGAATTTGTTAAATTGTTCTTATCTTGGAAATCATTGGTAAAATATGATTGTTGTTTAAATAGTTTTAGAGTGGGTTAAAAAAATTTTCAATACAAATTCTATAAAACTTTTT
This sequence comes from Massospora cicadina, assembly GCA_022478985.1. Classification (NCBI taxonomy): domain Eukaryota; kingdom Fungi; phylum Entomophthoromycota; class Entomophthoromycetes; order Entomophthorales; family Entomophthoraceae; genus Massospora; species Massospora cicadina. The sequence goes on from JAKSZP010017652.1 coordinate 14,387, forward strand.
TGTAAAACATTAACCTGGCAGTCTAGTACCACCTTTTCCTTATACTTAACAATAAGAAAGCCCTGGTGATAGCGCTTTTCAACATATGCAAATTTTTTTGTAAGCTCTGGGTTGTTGGCATAAAAAAGTTCATAAAGTGGCCCTTTTCCCTAGTAGCATTCTGCTATTATAATTAACAGAGGATTCAATGAAACACTTAACATAAGATCTAAGTGAGACCAACTACTAAAGTTATGAGTAATTTAGCAAGAACTTATGTTAGATCAGAAGTAAGTTACTAAGTTGTGGGTGGGGGAAGGTTTTTTAAATACAACTAAATGATAATTATAAATTTTCACACAACATATAAATATCACTGCGCAGATAACTTTTCGGTTTAGTATTACAATATATTATACTTTAATTATCTTTGTTTACAATCACCCAGTACACTATATAAAATTAAAAAAACTTATGGTATTTTTTCATGATCTAATAAAACATAATAAAAAATTTCTGTTTATTGTACTTTGTCATTTTAAAAAACTAAAGTTTCATGGACTAATAGTATTAGGCAGAGACCCATTTTAGGGCTTATAATACTTCCAAAATCATTGTTTGTCTCAGTTCAATCATGAGGACCCTTAAATTACCATGTGGTAGTTAAAATCAAATTTTTCTTGCACTACGTTGCAAGAACCATACAATTATGTTCATTTTTTGAAAGATATTAGTTAATAGCAAAAGCAATAAAATATGCTGATATACTTCAATTTTATAAATTGAACCTGCTCATCTAATGCCTTTAACTTAATCCTAAATAAAACTTCAAATTTTTCTCTATTATTAACACTTTAAAATTTTTAGACATATGAACCCAATCCTGCTATAGGTTGATGAGTTAGAAATTGTGCTTGTGGTGACATGATTGCCATTAACTCCTTTCAAGAAGAGACTTAAGTAATTAAGACAGATAATCACTATGTGATATCACATATATCCTCTGCTTCTAAACTCAAAGATTGACTGCATTTTTTTCTAGTTGCACTTTTTGCCACAATTTTTGCCCAGTGACCTTTTTAATAATTAAAAACTCACATTTGCTTATATTAGTATGCACTGTAATGATTAGGCAAACTTCTATATCTCATAAGCATTTTTGATCTTTTCTTTTTTCAAACCTCCAACATATTCGAACTTTTTCCATCATTTCTACATCTACTACCATTTTTAGAATATTTTTATGGACTCTTAAAAATATAACCTGAATTGAAGCTTGTCATAATTATTAAATCAGGTTTATGAAGTAAAATGATTTATAAATCATGACTCCCAAAGTGTTCATGGATTTAATGGTAATTTGTGGCACCTAAACTCTTTCACCCTTCTTCTCATTTTAACATTTGTGATCACAATTATCAACAGGTTTTCAATACTATATTTGCTCTAATCTTTGGAAGCATGCAATCCTAGCCCCTGGCCATTCACAAAATTCTTTTCTCTCCCTAATCTATTTAAAGATTCTTAGCCACTGGAAATTCATTTCCTTTTTAAAAAAATATATATGAAGAATTCTAAGGACTTTATAACAACTTTAAAGCTCCAGTTTTCTTGCACCATTGCCAGGTTTTTAAACCTTTGCTTATTTCTCAAACTAAAAACTTTTATTATATCTTTAATCCCAATTTCTTAATCCAATGTGTTACACTTATGATATTTGACAATCTAATTTTTTTGGATCTTTTTTTGTAACTGGTCCATCAAAAAATTATTTCATTATGCCTGCGTTTTTATTTCATTTTTGCTTTTCTCACTCCTGACGCAGGTTCTTGCTTTTACACACCCAATAAATTATTTGTACCATGACATTTATTCTATTTCTTGCCCTTTATTTGAGGCTTGACTTTTACTGTGTCAGTAAAACCAGTTTTCTGCTTTTACAAGATCTAGTAGTCAGTCAGAATATTTTGTGCAAAAAGCTTTTACTTATAGCAACTTAAAATACATCAGCATTGCGGCCTTTTTTTGAATAGTTAATTACATAAATTTTAATCTAGATAGTTTTACAAGTTCTTTTTTTAGTACTAGATTAGTTTTAAAAGTTCTTAAGTGTCACAACGCAGCAGTCTTTTGGAATTGTATACATACTTTTTTTCTTTACTTGAAATAATATCATAAAACTGTTTGTATGCTTTAAGATTTTTATTAAAATCTGTATATCTAACTTATCACACAGAGTTAGAATTTGAATTAACATAAGCTATGCTTTACAAGCCTTACTGAGAGAACTTTTTCTTCTAATATTGGCCAAAGTCTAGAAATAACTCAAATTTGACTTTGATCTGCAAGAATTATTAACAAAAACTAGTCCAAATATACACCCTGCATTATAACAACCCATTTTTCATCACTTCTTTTTGGTTGATCTACCATGTTTAATTCAAAGGAAGTAATCATATTGTGGCGTTAACCAATTTTTTCTTCATTTATTTTCATAAACCCCTTTATATATGTCTGGTAAGTTTATTGTTCAATTTTCTATCTGACTATATTATGGGTCATCAAATCTATTACCCATTTGAATCAGTTCAAGTAAAGGATTTTTTACTACATATAAATTTGTATAATTTCTAGAGCATAACATTCAATGTTTTTTTCTTATGACGTTTGTTTTCAATTATTTCATCTAAATGACCAGAATAAGCCTTAAGTAATTGTAAGCTATGATATATAAAATTTACATGGTAATCTGACCAGGTGGTGGAAATTACTGAAGGCTCAAAAACAAGTCAAACAAGAAATTTATAATTAGACTAAATGTTCAGAGTAAGAGAAGTGGACAAAACAAAAACCAATATAAATCAACTAGGCAGAGAATGGCAAATTATTATCTAACTATGGCGGAGGGGAATAGGGGATTAGGTGGATTTCTTTGACATTCGTGAAGATATAGGAGAAGGTATGACAAATGGCAGATAGCAAAGGTGTGAGAACATATTAGCCTTTTCCCTACTTTAGGTGAAGCTTTATCTTTATAAGTATGACTTAATCAATAACTTACAATCTCAAATTAGTTTTTTATTAATTTATTGATTGATTTGTTATTAGCCTAAGCCCTAAAATTATTACTAATATTATATTTTAGCATTGAGAGATCTCCTTAATATCACCAAATTTATAACTATATGAAGGACGGATAAATTGCCTCATTAATGCTCCATTAGCTGATAATATAGAGAAAGAATTCCCTAACTGACTGATTATCATCTTGATACAAAACAATGTCTTATAATTAGTTACCTTCCTTCTTAGTCCCAACAACATTATTCCGCTATAATGTCTTAGTATTTATTGGATTTGTAATGACAGATAATGTAAAGCACTTAATTTTGTTACTTTTTGATCTCAATTAACCCTTCAACAATGAATCCTGATATACTCCAACTCCGAACCTGGACTTTGCCATTACCACATACATTCCTGTATTTACATCTACCCTCACATGTTGATTAACCTATCACACATCATAAATTCGATTTTCTACTGGTACTTTAAAATGTTGAAACTTTTTAACAAAGTACTTTTTAAATCTTATATATCTTTATTTTAAAAGTTAATTTTCTAAGATGAAATTACTTAAAACCTCCAATAATGTAAAAAGCTCTGAACCTCTGTTGGTATTTAGGGAGTCTGAATGCCAGTCCTTCAAAGAATGCTATGGTGGATGGTGGAAACAAGTAGGACTTAACATAAACGAATTCAGAGGTCTTATGGATATAGTTAAAAACTTGGTTAGATAGAGGCCAGAGGTTTCCAGAGAAAAAGTAATCTAAGTACTGCTCGCTTGGGCAAAGTGGGGAGAGCTGGAAACAGTAGAGTTTTCTGTAGATTTAAAGGATATTAACCTAGGGTTCAGAAGTCCCATGACAAACTTTACAAAGAAAGCTTAAAGAGGTAGAGATTAGAAAGATATTTTATTGGTTAAGTCATTAGCACCTTAAATAGTGGTATGAAAATAAAGGATAAAATAAGGAACATAATGAATATTGGCGCATATCTCTTAGAAGTATGAACAAATCAAGATTTACTATCCTAGATCCTTTACAAGATTTAAGGATGTAGGAATAGATGATTGTACTCATAAGATAAGGTGAAGTTAGGGATAAAGTGAGATAATCAAAAATAAGGCTTCATTCCTTATAGTAAATACTGAGATGGTAGTATCAGCCTGGAGTATTGATTAGTGGATCACTTCAATATAGCTATTTTAAGTTTATCTGTTGGAAAATCTAGCAATATTCATAAGATTCATTTGATTCTAAATAACTAAAAGTTAGTAATAATTTTTGGCCTTAGGCACAACAAAGCATCAAATAGGAAACTAATTGTAGTAAATTTAAGCTGAGATTACTTGAATCAATAAATAAGTTGAAAGCCCCAAGTTAAAGCTAATCTAAACTACTAAGAATCTTAACAACCTCCATAATAAGTTAAGTACCAAAACAGCCAGATTGTCCAACCTAGGAACTTATGAGTCCCCTTTTTTATCCCCAACTTGTTGCCAACAGAAGTATTTCCAAGATGGCAACCTAAGTGTATGATTTACTTATATTAAAAATTTAAAATTTGAGTCAACCATGTGCCTTGCTCAACATATATAAGTTCACTTTTATCTTGAAGATGGAACTCAGAGATGGTGACAAAGTAGTAAGGTTATGTCACAATTTAGGTTTTGACAAACCATAGAATAAAGTCTTTGCTATGAGCACCTTATGTCCATATAGATCTCACTGCTACTCTCAACTCAATTTTCACCATCATATATACTACATTAATCATTTTTAGGCCCAATCCCCTTATTTTTAAATCTCCTTACCCTAGTCCCAATTACCCATTTTACCTGACAGATCAATTCCAATTGATCTGCCATAATATTTATTACTAACCATCTTAATCCCAAATCTAAGCACTTAATAATCTGCAAACGCTTGTTGTGATTATCTATGTATGGCAAACCAATTTATATTAAGCTGATATCTGATTTTTTTCTAGAATTACTCTTACTTGAACAAGCATACATCAATATATTAATTATAAATGTTTTATGGTGGATAAATTCCAATGTTCTACTGACAGAAATTTAACAGTAATTTTGTTTTCAAAAATCTAAGCAATTAATTTCCTTTACAATGCTAACTTTCTGTTAGATCAAATTCTATCCGCTTGTTGACTAAAGGCCAGTTTTTCAAATCAGTTCCAAATCATCAGTAAAATTTACAAACCAGTCCATTGAATCAGTCTCAATTATTTCTATCAAAAGTATCATAGATGATCTCATCAAATTTGTCCTGAATATCCCTGTCAATTAAAACTATAAATTGCTACAAAAGCTGAACAAATATTATGTAAGATTTTAGCAAAAGTAGGTAGAATATCATAAAAAGTGCCCAAACTTGTATAGTAGAGTATCATGGTTTAAAGATTGTGATTGACAGTCTATTAGCAGACCAGAAGGAGGAATTTTTTTTAAAAAATTCATGATTTAAAAGGAAAGTTGACCAAATAAATGTCAGATTACAAATTGTTTGGCCTCATACTGAAATAGGGAGGGATGCAGCAAGTACCACCTTAGAGAAACTAGACGTGCAACACTGATGTCGTAGAAAAAAATGGAAATGGAAAATACTACTGAGACTCTTCAAGTTTAAGAAATAGCGGAAGGACAACCAGCAGTGTTACTCTGGTGTTGTAAGAAGAATCCAGAATTCTCTGACTTGAGCAGTAGTGTAACTCTACCAATCATCAAAGTCTTCCCTATAAAAGCTTATGGTCATAGTGAGCTTTACATTTGTTTTTGAGGTGTACTGTTTTGATACAACATAAACTGTTTAAATGCCAATTAGACCATTTCAATCTCACAAGTAGTAACCAAAATTAGCAAAGTTGGCTTGTATGATTCTGGATTGGGGCCAAACTTAGCAGCAGTAGCTATGCTTTAACCAAGTTGTTGGATGTGTTGTAGACTGTGGCGATTATGTACTTATTAAAAGGGAATATTAGAAAAGAAGACTGGGTGAAAGAGCAAACATCAGCAGCACAATTGACTTTTAGACGGCCTTACAGAGGGGGAAACATTCAGGGAAGATACTGCCTGATTAAAAGCTGGTGATCACCCTGGAACAGCTCAGAGTGGTTTTCAGAGCATAATAAGGTGGGGTTAAGCATCTTAATTTTTGTTAAAAATTATTGAGGTGAATTGGAATGTCCTTTACATTAACGGGGTCACTTTTTTAGTAGCATCAGGAGAAAATTCCTAAGGATGTTAGATACAGAAAATCTAATTAATGACATAATGGTAGGTTTAGTGACTAGATAGTAGAAAGCTTAAGAACAAACTGTAATCAAAATTTCTTACTGATTGTTTGGGAAATTTTAGTTAGTGGTTTATGAGGGGCTTGATTAGCTGATGTGGGAACTGCTTCAGCAACAGGATTGTGGGAATGGAAGGTAGGATTGTGCACAGGGCAAAAATACCATGGGCTTGGCGTCAGATTGTTTGTAGAAGTTGGTGGGCTAAGAGCACGAAATGACCTTAATAAAGATGAATTGCATTCCAAATGCTCTAAGTCACTAAAGGTTAGAATAAACGATCCATCCGTTCTCTATGTATACCCAAAAAGAATGGTTAGGGGCAGGGGGATAATGGGGCAAGCGGGAAGCAAACAGAATTTCATATCATTATAAGTGTGGACTGTTGCAAATGCACAAGGCCTAGCTAGACGAGTGTCTCATTTAGAACCACAAATTGTAGGCGGGGTTAGAGCTGTAGGCTTCCAAAACATCCATCAGCTCCTTGTGAAGCATTTTTGTGGAAAGTTTATGCGCAAATCATAATATTGAACCACCATAATGGTGTCCACTGATGTCTGGGTTTAAGTTGTTGAGAGCGGGGTGCTCTGGAATACCAGGTGCACAGTTGCTGCAGTTGCGGCATCAGCTTTGCAGGAGAAGCTAACCAAGGTATCTTTTTTAGAAATGGAAGGCAAAGAATCATACAGGGTTCAATACCACTTTTAATAATTATATATTGCTGTATCTACATATGAATAGTTTCCCATACTTGCCCAAAGTACCAATCCCATGTTGCTCCGTGGGAGTACCAAGGGGCTATGAGGCACCACCTAGGAATGTGCAAGGTAAAAGACGAGATCCTTAAGAGGAACGTATCAACCTGAGGAGTTTTAGGACTGTATGAACCAGTAAAACCTTGTTTTCTTGTGGGTAGAAAATGATAGGAGGGGGCTTGCAAGTGCATCATACTGGAGCACAGGCAGGGGACCTGAGGACGTTGGGCTTGATGGTTTTATGTTACATTGATCCGTTCACTAGCTTTTATTTTTAATTACACTAAAAATTGATGGTGAGCATATATATGAAATTTTTAAACAATGTGATATATATATTACATAAATTAGTTCTAAGTATGTCAATAACTAGATTTTGGCTTTAATTTGTGTCTGTAATGATAATAAAATCTTTACACTATCTACATTAAACATACCTTGATAACGTTAATGGAGAAAACATTTTAAATGTATTGTGCTTTATGTAAAAAATTAAATAATAACAATAGATTAATAAATAAAATTAAAAAAGAACCACTAATCAGATATTGTTAGGTAGAGTCTCCAGACTTAGTGTAAAGATCTTGGGTCCAACTAATAATTTTGATAGGGTCACGCACCCTTTTAAGTCAAAGAAGGGCTCTAACTCTTAGGCCCTACCTCTTACCCAGATTTATGACCTAGGACATACCCTAGATGATAGATGAGTAGCTGCTGTACCTCCCTGCTTGTCATGTATCTTTCCCCAACCTACACCCCCGCCTAAACTCATCATAGTGTCATAGTCTGCAGAGTCATTATATGAGAAAAATCAGACAACTCTGTATAGACATAGAGAGGGCCAGGAAGCCCCTCATTGCAGTACCCATTTTCACTCTCCAATATGTCGATGAATCAGGAGCCACCATGAATATATAAAATGCACACCTGAGACAGGCCCAGGCGAAAATAAATTAGCTAAATGGTAAATTTGAGCAAAAAATTGAGAGTAAAAGGTCTTAAATGAGGATTAACCTGGCATCAAGTTTTATTCATAAATATTAGTCTGTGCATTTGGAATGTTCCAAACCAACCTGATAATATTATGAGAATCTAAGCTAATGTTACGACTATATAAATTTTTAAAGCAATGCTTTATGACATTACAAAAATCAGGACTTGGCATTTAAGCCTAATACTTGTAGCTTGGCATAAACCCCTTCACTACTACCACATAAACTCACACCCTGTAATGGTAGGGTGAAATAATTTGTTTATTTATTTTAAAAATAAATTCTATTGATATCCCACTGCTTTAGTCTAAATTTCAATAGTATTTATATTAAATATATTTTAGAATTTGTTATGGACAAGAAAGCCATGGGAATATTAAGCTTACTGCTTTCAGTTAAATGGGGATTCTTTGATGGTAACTAAACCTAACTCTATAAATACAGTACTTCCAACCCTGCAGGAACCCCATCCCATCATTCACATCAGTTTCTATTGTTCTACTCCTCTACACCCTCTATCCCATTAAACGCCAATTGGAGGGGCGCCGCCTAACAGTTTGATCTTGATGTGGTTGCTGAGTTACCACATTTACAAACCAAATTTCTCATGGTACGCTCATTTATTAACAAAATAACCCAACATATGCTGAAAATTTCGAGCTGGCTTACAAAAATCATGGGGCCAGGTAATCAGAATAGAATTTTTGTTACTTCTCAAATGACTATTATAACTCCTGCCAGAGTGATTAATAATTCATTATGGCTAACATGGAACCTTCAATTCTATGGAATAGTCTCATGTAAAGCCATCTCCCAAAAACCATTAGGAATGGTTGCAATCCCTATAGTACCCTCAGCTCATTTTTTGATGCTTATCACACCTCTATAGCTCACTAGGGTGAAGAATAGCGCCATATCAACCTAGTGTATAAGAATCACTCTTATTTACGGCCAAAACAGATACTGAAGATCCTAATTACGCTCCTTTATCATATTCCAGTGATGCCGCTATGTCCACCTAGTACATATACAGATTCAACAAGGTGCACTAGCGTTCTAAGGCTACTAAACCAGATCCCTCTTTTTGTTACCCTTAATGAACTGAGTATATTTGACCGCGTATACTTCTTGCTTCCCATTCATATCACGTTAGAACAGTGTAAGGCCACAGTACCTGCCCTTGTGGACACTGGAGCCACAGGGAATTACATTGATCTATAAAATTGTCCAAGCATTGGATCCTAAAATTCCCCCTGGTTCACCTTTTATGGGAACATCTAGTATCCCTATGCTCAAACTTCCCCTGCGCAAGCCACTGCGGTTTCTTTACCATGAGTATGAGTTTGTGGCAACCTTTACAGCTATTCCAGAGTTATTATACCCCGTGATTTTAGGGTAGGATAGTTGCTCCACCAGTCAGTGCTTATTTATTGGAGAGGAACTTTTATTCTTTACTTATCACTGTGTTTAGGTAGAATTTCCCTCTTCCCCACATTGGCAACAGGGAAAGCTCAGGTGGCAACAGTTGAATACTCTTCCACCCATTTTGTGCCTGAGTTAACTACGTTGCCACTTATAGTCACAATCTTTAATTCAGTTTTTGATGTAGAGGGCATCAATCATCTCCCTAACCACTATTAGTTTAATCTGATTTTAACTAACAGTTGACCTCATCAAGTTTAACTGAACTCTATATACCTACACTGCGTAGAAAGATTAGGCTTTGAAAACCTGGATTGATGTTATGGTAAGGAAGGGCAGATGATCAAGAAAACTTCCCCCGAGGCATTCACAGTTGTTTTTGCACAGAAACCTGATGAAACTATAAGGCCTTATGTGAATTATTGCCATTTGAACAACGTTACGGTCCTAGATTCATATCCCTTTCCCTTAGAATAAGAAATTTACTACCAGGTCTCTAAATCCAAGGTTTTCTACAAAATTGACTGGTGGATGCTTTCCAAAAAGTGCTGGAAGGTCTGGAAAGAAGTAGCTGAAAGAAATCTGCACCCTCTATCAAATATACCAGTTTAGGATATGCCTTTTAGATTGAAGAAGGCGCCAGCTTTCTTAATCGCTGTATAGATGACATCCTGGGTGATCTCAGGGTTTCCTGTGCAATAACTTATGTAGAAGACATCTTAATTCACTCACCCAACACAGAACAACAAGGTAAGGATTTGGTGGATGTGGTAACAGCATTATAAGAGGCTAGGCTAATTGCTTGGCCATCTAAGGTTGAGAATATAATGATAAAGTTCAAATTCCGGGGAGCTTGATACTAAAAATGGTCATGCCATCGAGACTTCCAAGTTAGATGCCATCCTCACATGGTCCACCCCCAGCGAACCATAAGCAACTGTGTAAGTTTTTTTTAATCACTTTCCTTAAGAAATCTTTACCAGCCATTCCAAGAATTTCCTCGCGCCTTCAACCTCTCTTTGAGAAAAATGCCCTTTTATTTTGACCCCTTAATGTTAAAAAGCATTTTATGCTATGAAAGACATTTTCGCCACCGCCAAGTTTTTTTTCATACTGATGAGGATAATCTCTATATTGTGGCTTGTTATGCCTCTGGTTCAGCAGTTGGTGCTGTCCTTTTTCAGGAGAATGAGGGAAGAACACATTGTGGGTTTTCTAAGAAAGTTAATTGTTACAGACCAGCATGGATATCTATGATAAAGAGTTGGCTACCATCTCTTTATATTGATGCCTAGCGGGCCCTCTTACATGGTGTTAAACATACTGTGGTTGTGTACACTAACCATAAGTCACTTGCCTACTAATACAAGCCTCAAAAAGTTGCTAACAGCAAAATCAGAACTTGCCACGATTTACTCAGTTTAACTTCACATGCAAGTTTTAAAAGGAATCTATTAATACCTAACAAGATAATTTTAGTCACAATTCACATATGGGCCCTGAAATTAGTATCAATTCTAATTTAGTCACAAGGATTCTCCCTATACAAGTTATGATCTCGTCTTTACCTGACCTTGCCACAGTTTCCCCCTCTCCACCACGTTCTAAACCCAAGTTGCCACCCCCAATTGTTCCTGCCACTGTTTCAAGTCCTGTTAGTAATGCAGGTTCATGTGTCTCTTCCAATAATCCACCAGATGTTGAAGGTTCACCTTTGGATGCTGTGTTAGCCTCTCAATATCTAATCCAGTTAGCCTCGACCTACTGACTAAGATTGATGCTTTCAATGCCCCATTTAGATGGTACTCTCAAAAGGATGGGTTAATATACCTCAAAAATAGAGTATGGGTCCCTTCTAGCCTGCATTCCCATGTTATAATGGAACATCATGATCCTCACTACGGAAGAATCCTGGTGTAAAGAAGTGCACTAATTTGTTTAAGTGTGGTTTGATCAAAATTGGACTCATAAAGGATGTTCAATATTTTTAGAGGGCTACCTACCCTGTGCACGTTCCAAATAAGGTAGGTCATTCCATATAAGTCTCCTCCACCCCTTTCAGCAGGCCGTAGGCCCTTAGACATCCTTTTTTGGTGAACTTCATTGTGGGTTTACCAGCGTCTTGGGGCTATGATGTGATCATGGTGGTGGTAATTCAATTCATTAAATATGCTTTGCTCTCTTTGTTTTACAACAACTTCTAAAGATATGGCAAGACTGGTTGTATCACACATATCCTGCATGTTTGGAGTGCCACAGGAGGTGATCAATGTAGAGGGCCTCAGTTTACCTCTAGATTATATGAGGCTTTGTGTAACGTACTGAAGGCCAAACCATGCAGAGCATCAGAATAACACCCAAATCAGATGGCAAAACTGAAAGAATAAGTCAAATCATTAAAACAGTACTTCAACTATTATGTCACAGCTTTGCAAGAAATGCGGTCTGCTGACCTTCCTCTAGCTCGTTTTCTTATAATAACTCCATTTATCCTTCAGCAGGTTTATCGCCTATGTATGTTAACTTGGGTTACAACACCACACCTGCCATTGAGCTCAAAATATGTATCAACTGTCTGGTAGTAAATGAATTTACAATGCATATAAGGAAAGTGCACCAATAGGTCCAAAATCCGTTGACCAAATATAATAATGATGCTAAGCAGTTTTATTATTAGAAACGCCGCGCAGCTCTTGATTATCAGGTAGGTGATTTGGTAATGAAAAATACCAAGAATCTTAACCTCCATGTTCCAACTCATAAGTTTGCTTTTAAATGAGCTGGACTATTTCCCATCAGCTGAGTTTTGTACAATGGATCCTTCCAAGTTTATTTGCCAACACGTTATAAGATCCGCACAACCTTTCATGACTCCTCCTTATCCCCCTTTAAGGGACAGAAGCTCATGGAGCTAGAAACTATCAAAGTAGAGGGTGACCCATAATTTGAAGTGGAACGTATTTTGAAAATGTGAAGGGTCAAATGCAACAGTTATTATGGTATCATGGAAAGAATTTATACTATGAATATGGTTGGTTCCTTCCAAGGATTGTAATAACTTTCAGGAGTCAGTAGCAGAGGTCCACAAGGCCAACTTTAAGGCAGCATAACCCTCCCACCAAAAAAACCACCATGCAGCCATCAAACTCCACTCCCCACATAAAGATTATGATATGGCCAACGCTCCTGAAGGGGAAGTAGACCCTGTCTTTCTATGAAAGGGTAAAGTTAGGCTCTTGGCTCCAGATATTAAGTATGACAGGGGTTATGCACCCTTTTAGTCAAAAAGGGCTCCAACTCTGAGGCCCTACCTCTTACCCATTTTTCTGACTTAAGGAATAACCTGTATAAGATATAGGTAGCTGCTGCCCCTACCTGCTTGTCATGTACCTTTCCCCAACCTACTCCACAGCCCAAACTTGCCATAGTATTATAATCTTCAGAGTTTTATATGTGAAAAATTAGACAACTCCGTATAGACTTGTGGTTAGGCTAGGAAGCCTTTCACCACAGTCATCATTTCCCCTCTCCAACTGGTGGCTCAATCAGGAGCCACCGTGAATGTAAAGAATTGCACATCTGTGTAGCAACAGGTGAAGATAATTTAACTAAATGGTAAATTTGAGCAAATGTTAAAAGGAAAAGGTCATAAATGCGGATTGAACCTGGCATAAAGCTTTAAAAACATTTAATAGAATCTGAGCATTTGGAATGTACCAGACCAGCCTGGGAATAATGTGGTAATCTTGGCTGATGTTATGACTGTGGGAAAATAAAAAAAATGATTTATGAAATTACCAAAATCAAGTACATCATCTAATCACAATGCTTGTATCTTGGTTATCCCCCTCCCTAGTTTCACATAAACTTATCACCTTACTAATATAATGATGTTGATTTATTTGTTTGTAATTTTGAATAATAAAATCTAAAGCTCCATTGTTTTTAGTTTGTAATTTTGGGCTACATAATATTTAAAAATTTATAGATTCTGTTATGTACAAGTTGGACGCCATGGGAAGATCAAGCTTACTGCCCCCAGTTGAAGGGGGTTCTTAGATGTTAAAGTACCCATCTTTCCAAAAACAATACTATCAACGCTGAAAACCCCGCCTTTTATTATCACCATTTTTTGTTCTATAATTTTTCCCACTCCATATCATTCAACACCCATTGGAGAGGCGTCGCCTAGCAGTTTGGGCCTGTTATTGTGGTTGGTAAGGTACCTATATTCACAAATTAAGATTCTCTCAGCACGCTCAGTATGTAACACCAGTGGCCAGAGTTGTAAAATAATGAAGACAAGAGTCATCAGAGAGGAAATCAGTGTTTTTAATATATTAATAAAACGTAAAATTAGGAGTTCTATAATCATCTCACTTGTCTCAATACAAAGAACCCAAAATCATATGCAAAAACTTAAATATAAGTCTATGTAGTATAATTATACTATCTTTTGTGCACCCTAATCTTGAGATATCTAGCATATATGTATTCAACTATAAATAATGAACGTAAAATATTAAATGGCTATGTAGCGTTTCACTAGCTTATTGTCTTCACACCTCAGAACAGAGACTTCCTTGCACCAGTGCAGCATCCATTTTTAGTATAAAGATCCATATGTTCCCCCTTAGTTTACAGATACATTAAGCTAACATTGCCACGTGAAATTTCCATAATTTCTTAGTTATAGCACTGCAAAAAAATTTAACTTAATAAAGTGTACATTCAGTAGAGCTTATATAAACCTTTCATTAAACATCCCTTAATCTTTTTAAGTCAGATAACTGCTAAATTAGCATTAGAAAATTGATCTGTAGATTTAAAATAGCTCCAGATGTTTAAAATACTAGACTAAACCATTGATCAGTATTCATTTTCCATGAAACTAAATATCACAATATTCTCACAACTAGGGGACCCATACCCTACCTTTCCCAATTTGTGTTTAGAGACTTTTCATACAAGAATGAGGTAAGTAGTCCGTTAATTTGTTAGAGCCCTTTTCAGAATGAGCTTCTTGGCACACGTTTAACCTTCATCTATTTAACTATCAATATGATTCTCGTTTAGTGTACACTTTAATATAATAGAGTCCTGAAAGGCTATAATTACCTATCACCCTAGCTACTAAAGGTGTAAGACCATGTTTAATGGCATTTTAGGCATTTAACCCTTTCTCCAATTCAGGATACATTTTCATATAAAAAACTTAAAGTTGTTTTCCCTATTACTTCATATATAGTTGGCTTCTAAATAAGCCAAACGTAAGCCTTTATCTAGAGTTAATTAGAATCAACGACTAAACATGAACATAAAGGTGCAAACTTTAGGCTATACCTTATATTTAATATCACGTTTTATGGGAATATAAGATCTTTTTAGTAAAGTATCTAATAAAATAGTTCTTTACTAAGACTTTGCATAAATCTTAAAGTTAAACAAGTTAAACCGTTTTTTGGCTATTGTTGTTTGCTTTTATCCAACTAATTTGTTTACTTCATATGCCAGGACAACCATAACTGACTTTTATATTTAAGTTAATTCTGTTAATGATAATAATAATCTTATTACAAGTTTACTTTCATTCGTTGCTCCAGCAAGAATAATGTTTTAGAAACATCAATACAAACATTACAGCAACTTATCATTTTAAAGCTTGTAATGCTTCCAAGATCATTGATTATATCAGCTCAACATAAGGATTTTGTACTACCTTAAGTTAGTTTATTATTATAATCTTTTGCTTTTCAAAAGTAAAACAAAAACTTTTTGTCATGCAAACAGCAAGTAAGGATTAGACTGGCCTGCCAGACCAAATGCCAGAGCACCTGAACAGCAAACCAGAATGCCAAAGGCACTGCTGCTGGTTCAACGAATATAGAACTGGAAAGGAATCTCACCAAGAACTGCTGATGAGCCAGAATCTCATATATGCACATAACAAAATACCAAATGAGTACAGCCATTAACCCTGAGGGGTGCGTGAGAGTTGGCGGAAAAGGTGGTTTAATTTTCAGCATGAAAACAAATTTTTAGGAAAGGATTTTTAATGGAAAATTAGGAAAGAAAAATTGACCAACAATTTTCTCAGTGTGATGCGACTGATTAAATAGTGGTTGATTTAGAGGAGAAACAAGCTGGGATCAGGTCCCGCAAGTTTAATCTAACCAGTGAATTGTTTGGTAATGGGGAATAGATAATTTAGCTGGGAACTGATATTAAAAAGAATTTGGCAGCAGGCAGAGTTTCTGTCAGTTTGACCTTGAACATCTGAACTGAGGCTTGGATATGTTTCTGACGGTTGGCATGACAGCGTTTGACCCAATGAGCAGCAAGAATCCCCCAAGGCCACTCCAAATAGGGGTGGACCCATTTGGTTGGGAATAGGTTTGGGACGCCCAACCCACCTATGCCCAGTCGCTGGGCCATTCATTTGGTCAGAGACGTTGCATTGGGCACAACACCTGATTTGCCAGCACAGAGCTTTTGAACCCTTGTTAATGGTATCTGATGCTGTTATCTGCCCATCGGGGATGATCCCCAACAATTTTGAGGGGGTTGATATTTTTGATCATAGCGTTAGCTGAATCAAAACTGTCAGGCATTCTAGCTGATAAGGCAACCTTCATCCCTTTCCAACTACATGAAATCTGACTATTGGGATGACTCCCACTCATTTTTGGGTTGATTAATTTCATTTCATGATTTCAGCACTGTCCTCCCCAATTAACTGTACCAGTTCTGCCAAGGTGAGTATGGGAACTGGGGGAGGAATTTGAAGTGGAAGAGCTGTTACCCAGCGCTCATCTACCACGTGGGCAAGGTTTCCCTGGGTAACAAGGGGTACAGCCACCCTCTTTGATACCTTTTTACTCGGGAACAGGAAAAGAGCCTGATCAATGGCCAGAGGACATTCCCTGGGACTTACACTTGTGCCCATTTTCGTAAAAAAATTATATTTATAAACTAATAAGCAGGCTTTTAATCAAACGATATAAAGTTGAACTTTCTCAATTTATCTCTAAATAGATATAATTAATATCAAATTTTACCTCTTCATAAAGCTTTACTTCAATATAATGACAAACTCAGTGCTTCTACAAGTTTATGAAATTACCATTGTGCTAATGGGGAATCTATGGCTTTCATAAATATTTTACAATGACTTATGGCTTATATAGAAGGGTATAATACAATTAGGTCAATTACCAGTGAATGACACGCTTCCTTGCTCTCTAGTTAAGTTGTACCAATTCTCAGGAGCTAGAAGATGACAAACTTAAATTGTTTTGTAGTCTAAAATAGTTCTGTGATAAAGTTAATCAACTGTATGTACTCACAAAAAATGTGCAGGATGTTCTTGAAAAAGAAAAAGCAGTTAAGTTTTATGGTAGAAAAGCTGAAATAAGCATTGATCCATTAAGTGTTTAGTTTAGATGATTTTTTGTAAAGTAGTTCTATACTTTAGATTAACAAAATCAAGTTTTTTATAATAAAAAAGAATTTTATAAATCCTGGAATAGTGAATACATATTTTAGGTGAATATAAAATATAAACTCAAACACCTCAGAAGTTTCAGTTGCTGATTTATAACAGGTATGAGGACAAAAATGATATTCATTTTCCCTGGTTTTTTAATAGGATAGCGTTGGTCAAATGAGTCATACTTTTTTGGAACCATTATTCAGGTGCCTATATTGAGTCTCCATATCAAAAATGGGTCATATGTAGTTACTACTGAGATTTTTACTATTGTAGACTCTAGAAGAATTATATACATGTTTCTATTATTATTTTGTGGAAAACTACACTAGGAATTTGACTATTATTGGTATATACTGGAGTTTCTTAATCAAGGTACACAACTGTAATGTAAAAACCTTTATTCATAAATGATATAACTTTCAAAAATAAAAAAATACAGAAACTAAAGTTATTAAGGTCACAAGATGAATACACTCAGAGTTCTGAAAAGACTTAGAAAACTCCATGACTCAGTTGAATTTGAAAAATTTAAGGCTTATAATCTCAACATAAGTCTAAAAGTCTTAAGATTCCAGAACTGTTAGTCTCAGGATGGCCTATACTATATTATAGAAAAGTGACTTTGGTGACCACTAAATTAAATAGACAGAATTTATTAAGGTTCCTGGCTTATTTTAGTAAAAACATTATTAGTGTTCTATAAGTTTTTCATATGGTTTGTGAAAAATTCTGCTTTGTTAGCCCTAGATTCTTTTTTTTATTTCTAAACTTGAATTATATTGGAAAAAAATTGACCTACTATTGAAATTTATAGGGGTTTTGATTATTATCAGCTGATAACCCTAAATCAATTAACTGCGCAGGTTTGTCATTGTGTAACTTTCCATGTTGTATGATAGTAAGATGTAATCATTTGAAAATAGTACGGAGACTATTATCTGTAATTGAATAAAGTACTAGAACTAGGCCCAATGCTTGGCTAGTATTTCCTCTTAAAATACTTAGGATGTCCTTAATATGGATTTGTTTCCTGGTACCACCTAACTTGATCCACACTCAGATCCTCATTTACAGTTTCTTTCTGGTTACACACAGTCAGCAGCAATCCCCAATTTGATTTAGCTTCTCTTCTCTGGATCCCCGCTTAGATCCTTACTCTTTATCCTAAAGAGTCTCCCAATTAGAGCAAACAGCAATAATTCCCTTGAGAAAGAATAGAACTTAAAATGGATTCTGATAAAGTATATCTTAATAATACTCTGCTTTTTTGTTTATTTATTAAGTGAATTCTTAGGGGAAATTATAGTGGGAATTTGAAACCAACCCTCAGTTGGCACTTTTTCAATGAAATGGCAGCCATTGCCATTAAATTACCCATCCTCATCTCATCAGTGATGGTCTTCCCCAACCTGGATAGGATTCCGTCATTGGACATCCTCAAGGCCTAAAAAGGGAAAGAGTCAGAAAACATGTCCCTAACGTTTTCCTCTCAATCCAAGCGAACCAACCATATTTGGAAAGTGGCCTGCTTAGGTAATGTGACTTGTTACAAAGCATATCATGAACCAACTGATCGATTTGCTAGTTGCAGGTGGCATCACTCACCTCACAACTTAGTCCTTAAATTCCCAATCAGTCAGTGATGAAACCCTAGTGATCCCAATCAGCAAACCTGATTGTTAGTCATCGATCAACTATCAGATGCCCCTATTTTGTTGGCAACTCTTCCCAACAAGATCTTAAGCATTCATACAGATCAATCCCTGAAAGATCTGACCCAGGAGAATAATCTAAAATCCCCAAACATTGTTACCCCAAAATCAGGGTCAACTAATATCCAATTCACTTTGCTATAGGGAATTATTACCTAGTGATCCCTGGTAATCTAGTTGGCTGGGAATATGGGGAAAAAAATCCCAACACATCCCTCCTCTTGCCTAAATTTCCTGCAATAAAAGGATTGGGGCAGGAGAACACCTCTTCAGAGACTCAGTTGAATACTACTTTTATTCAAGTGGAGTATGATTAAACAGTACTTAATGCTGCTTGGGACAACCTTTGGCATTCAGCTCTCTTCCTCTTCCTCCTTGCTACCAACTACTCAGAGTGTGTTCCCCATAACTTTCTGTTGTGCCAGTCTGATCAATTTACTCATGACAATATTATTCCTGGGATCTGGTTTCCCCCATTGGGGGCATATGATCCGCTGTCATATTCAGTATTCTTGTTCCAGCGTCACTGATTACCTAAAGTTTCACCTTGTCCTTGACAGGAGATCCTTGTCATCATTGTCCATTGTGCAGTGCAATCAAGAATGTTCATTTATATTCATCCTTGTTATTTTTTGTAATAACCTCCTGGCTCATATCATTCTTAAACCTTCTCTAGAGAGCTTATCCCATTAATTTTAAGATTAATTTCTCCTAAATTAGAGCTTAATTAATTTAAGAGTGCATAATATCTACTATCATATAAATCTGACATCCCTCTTGTCCAGCTCATATGTCAAATTTGGAGTCTTGGTACCAACAGCTGCTTAATAGCATGTCTGATAAAGACCTTTAGCTCTTCCAGCTGATGAGTTGATCTGCACGCCAGAACCTCTTCTACAGTCCTTCCAGGACTCATACTCCCAGTCAAGTATCAGTAGCCAGTCCTTTTATAGAATTACCAGAAATAGTAACCAATGAAATCAGGTTAGCGATTGTCTCAAATGATCATAACCAATCCTTCCTTGTCATCAATTCCTGAGTTAGATTTTGAAACTCTCCTGGATTAGCTCCATTCACAAATTTCCCTCCCATCATCATCAAACCTCCTGAAACAATTCCCTACACTCTTGACTGTTCATTCCTTGCTGAATAAGACTTGCTTCTAGAGCTTCACTTCCAACTCAGTCGATATTAAAAGCCAGCTGTTTTGGCCACTGAATAGCCATTGGAAACAGCGTACATTTTGAACACCCTATGCAGAATTAAGTGCCCGAGTAACTGAGGCTTTGTCCATATCTCTGAACTCTTCCAATTTTGAAAACATCCTATAACGAAATTTTGCAGCCTATGCTTTTTGCTTTTCCAGCCAAGTGCTTTGAAGTTGGGCACCAAAGCTTCCAGCCTCTCCTGGCTTTCATCACTCTTTCTGCTTCAACTTCTGAGAAGCTCATAGTTTTTTCCTGCAAGATGCCATTCTCTCCTTGAATGACTATTTTGTTTCTGGTGCATCCCATTGGTATCTTCCACTGATGGCATTAATGGGGGCATAATTTGGCAACCCCTGCCTAGTATCCCTTGCTCGATGCCAGCTCATGTGTCTGGTGTTCTTGACAAAGCCCATCGGCAAGTGCTCAAAACCAATCTTTAGGCTCTGGTGCCATATCAAAATTACTCAGGGTTATTTGCCAACTGCCTCTTCTTGTACTGTTGCTTCTCTCCCCACTCCAGGGTATTGCATTTGCATCTTCAAACATTTCTATTTCCCTTCCCCTAGTTGCTTTCTTGCAGGGATCTGCGTCCACTTAACAAACTTGGCTTTGAGTAGGTCTAGCCCTTGCTAGTGTCAATATAATATAGATTTTGACAGGTTATTTACTTCTACTGCAATACATCCTCCCTCCCTCAAGAGGCGACATAGGCGAAATCATCTCTGGTTTGAGGATAACCAAAAAAAAAATAAAAATTATAAAAATATATCATTTTTATGTGTTTTTGATAATCTTTTTAATATTTTTATCATTATTTTATTTCTGTCCTTCTTTTTTTATAGGACTTGACCTTTTTGGTTTAGCGGTCCATCTTTTTATTTTATTCCCCCAAACTGGATCTTAGGTATACTTAGACCTACCAGTTTTCTATGGTTCAGAGGTCCAACTTTTTTAAGACTTAACCATCTAGTTTAGTTCAGCGGACCTTTTTTTATACATGATCAAATCACTAGGACATAACCAATTTAATGGCTCAGCAGTCCTCCAGAAACACTTTTATTATTTCTCACCGATCTATTGCTTTAAATACTTAGCACGGACTTGGTTTACTATCCTTCCATCCAAGAGGTTCTTGATGGATAGGCGTTCATTGCCATCTTAGCAATAATCTTTAATGGACCTGACCACGATGCATCCAACTTGTTTCTTCTCAACCATACATATTGTAATAGGCAACTCTTTCACCTATTCAGTATTCAGATAAGGCCGGTCAGTTCTTATCTTCCATTATTTTCACTCAAATCCTTTTCTTCAAAGTCATATCAAATGCTTGTAATTGCATTTTGATCAGGATAATTATCAATTGGTTCAAGTACTGCTCAGCACTCATTATGATGTTTGTTCAAACACCAAATAAGAATTGGTGATAACATGGCCTTCCTTCCATACAACAACATAAATGGTGCTTTTCCCATTGCGTATGGTGAATGATGTTATATGTGAATGTCACCAAACTAAGGTAGGTTTTCTAGGCGGAAGTTTTTCTAGTGACCAGCTTACTCAGTGTCACAACCAGAGTCCCATTTACTCGTTCTACCGGTCTGTTCATCTCCAGTCAGTAGGGTACAGACAAAATTCCTCAGATCCCCATTATTTCATCTAATTATGGGATCACATGAGATGTTTAATTGGTCCCATTGTCACTCAGCAGGTCTTGCGGGCATCCATGTCAGTATAATATTTGATCTAGGATGTACTCGCAGTACTGGTAGCATCTACTTTCACCAGAGCCTTCATCTCGACCCATCTCATCAGTTGATCAATTGCAACTATTATGTACTTGACTCCCCTTGTGCTCATTGTTAGTGGTCCCATCACAATGATGGACTTCATATGCCAAGCAAATTCAGGGAAGACCAGTTGGTATCCAGTTGTATTCTTATGTGGCTTGTGCAACTGGCACTCCACACAGCAAGCCAGATAGTTCACAACATTGTAGTTGATGGACTATAGTATTTTTACTGGTGAATATGGTCGTTGTTTTCTCAGGCCTCCGTGCCTGACAACCTTATGAGCGGCTTGATTGATAACCGCTTGTTCTGACGGCTTTGGGAGTAGTAATCACCTCCCATTGATCATCTTAAAAAAATACAATTATGGTCTCGGTGTTTTACATCACTTTTCAAAGCGCACCTTGGATTTCTCAGGGCTCATTCCCAATTTCTTCGCTGACTATTCTCTGGAATAGCTCATCCACCTGCTAATATATCATCTGGACCATTGGTAACCATTATAAGCCATCCATTTTCTGATGAGAAGCCCCCAACTGAAGGACTATCTCATAATTGTAAGACTGTAGCTTTAGTGCCCATCAGGCCAGTCATCCTTCTGGTTCTCATAAATTGTGCATCCAATGCAATGAGAAGTGGTCCATCACCACTTTTAAGTGCGTTCCATGGATGTACACCTGAAACCTTTTATAGGCGTAAATGACCGCAGGGCATTCACACTAAGCTATGGTGTAATTCATCTCATCGGCTGAGAGCGTCCAGCTCACATATGCCACCAGATGTTCATCCCCAGGTTCATCTACTTGGCTCATATGGCGCTAATCACTATCGCCAAAGTATAAGTTTGTATTTTAAATTCTCAATCAAAATTTAAATATTTCGAAATCAGAGAACATATTTAGTACTGGTGTAATTCATCAAAAGATTTATGAGCATCTTCATTCCAAACGAATCCTTTCTTTGGATCCTTCAGCAAATGGAAGAGGGGCTCGGCGACTCTTGCACAATCACAAATGAATCCTTTATAGTATCCGACCATTCTAAGGAACACTTGGATATCTTAAACGCTCTTCAGCACAGCCATTTGCTCTTACTTCGATCTTCTGGGCTTGCAGCTTCAGTCCACTAGAGTTGATCATGAATCCCAGATATTCCAACTCTTTCTTGAAGAAGTGACACTTCCTCAGCTTGATCTTCAGGTTGGCCATGGATAGTCTCTTGAACATTTCCTCCAAGTGGTGCAAATGGTCAGTAAACGTCCTATTGAACACATTTATATTGTCTAAGTACACCAGGACGCATGAAATCTTCAAGTCGTTTAGTTTTCATCCATGGCCCTCTGGAATGTCGCAGTCACAATGCACAGACCTAGGGGCGTTCTCATTGGTTGATAAAGCCCCTGCGCGGTGATATTTGCATCTTTTTCTTAGTCTTCTCTTGGAAAATAAATTTTAATATACTGAATTTAGTTCTATTATGGAGAAATACTTCGCTTCTCCCAATCAATCTAGTGCATCATTGATTCTTGGTAGTGAGTTCAAATCCTTCTTTGTAATCTTTTTTATCTTCCGTTAATCAATCACCACCCAATTAGAACCATCCTTCTTCTTTACGATAAGAATTAGACTTGTCCAGGGGCTCAACAATAGAATTAGGAGCCCATTCTTCACTAGTTTGCTAACTTCTTCCCCCACTACCGCTTCAGCCGCCTTTTGAGCATCAAATAGGTCTCATCCTGATCAGAAAATTTTCTCTGGTATTAACCTTGTGGATAACATCTCTCAGGCATCCCAAATTGTGATTGTCCTGGGCAAATACTTCCTGATACTTGTTAAAAAATTTGAGCACCTCATCTTGCTGTCCTTCCATCAGATCAGCGAGTTGCTCTCAATTGATCAATAAATGATACTCTCAGTTACCCCATCTGGTACTTCCATTTCATTGAGGGTCCCAAAATTGTGGAATTTCCTCAGTTCAGTAATTGGGATTAGGTGAACAAACATGACGTTCTGATTCTTCTCAATCTTCATCAGTTTTTCGGTTAAATTTGCCAGAGGAACTCAAATTTCTCCATGGGCTGGCATAATTATTCCAGGAGCCACCCAAGGCTCTACTCTGGACTTCTTCCAGGGGCTTCCAACTTCCCCCATACAGCAGCTCTGGTATCTCTAATGTCAACCACATGTTGACTATTTTTTGTGATCCTGTCAGTATGGTTCTTGCATTCTTGAGCCTCAGCGGAATTCCCCCATTTTTCTAGGATTTCCATTGGCATCTCTCATTGTTTCCAGCCAACTAGTTGGTATCAAATTGGGGAAATGCCATCATTATATCAGGTTGATGAAGTTATTTCTTCTACTCAGTGGAGCTTCCCCATTCTTCAGATAAACCAATGGTAATGTCTGACCCAATATGGTCAACATATTATCCTCAAAGTTACATTTAACTCCATACTTTCATTTAAATTCCGTTCTGATCAGAATATTATAGTTCTGGTTGGCCAAAACTATAGCTGGAGCAGATGCATCAAGGATCCAAATCAAAGTGGTAGAGCGCTATACTCTCCACATGAGATGGTGGTTTTCAGCCCAGATGTCCCATACTCTTTCTTATGTTTAAAATTGGGTGAGATCTTCATCCTCTTCACCAGCTTGGTTGAGACAATATTAGTTGGCGCTTCACTGTCAACAATTGCCATCAACTGTACTCGATTCAATAGTATATCTATATATGTACTCTTGTAGTATTGTAAGATAGTATTTACTGAGTGTATAGCAGCGTCATTAGCCAAATTGAGGGTGTGAAATTTTTGCGCCAATTAATCAGGAAATGATTCCTCGATTTCACTAAGCAAGATTGACAGGTTTGCCTCATCTAATCAAACTTTGTCCAATTCTTTGGGATTATCTGCAGCTCAAATCTTGTCTTCCAGTTGTTGGACATATGGCTGAGCAACTTCTTTATTTATCTTGAGGTTGATCCCCTTTGCCCCAGATCTTGTTATCACATTCACATCCAAATTGACTACTTGATACAGATGATCCTGCATGTCTTAACCCACGAACAGACCATTTATGTAACGGGCGGGTTTACGCCAATATGCATTAAACAAATTGGGCATTAAGAGCCAAGTTACTGACTATACTAGGTACGGGCCTGCAGAGGCCCATCCCCAAACCTGACCGACATGTCTCATCATTGCCACATATTCTCATACCACTGTCCCATGACACTGCACATAAGTAGCAGGGTCTGGGACCAGGAAAGGGCTGAGAATGATGCCAGCGCCACACCGAGCTCACTGGCGGAGCTCATGACTTTGATTCAAGCCAACTATTTACTAAAATAAATTTAATAAAAATTGAGCTTAGCAAAATCCTTTATTTTTAATTTTTTTGTAGTAAACACAACTTCCCTACAAGGCTGCAGCGTCTTCCCTTAAATAATCTGCTGCAAATATTAAATAAGCTTTCATTTAGTTAGACTCTTCCAGGCCCTAACCACCATATTGTTAGCAAAGATTCGCCATCTCACCAGATCACCATTCACGCCCTTCATAAGCCCGTCATCATTTCGTGGAGGTGATTCAGATTTGGGATGGCGATTTCTCCCAACTCTGAACTTACCAAATTTGTTCCCATTGAACCAGGGCCACATTCAGATCGAATTCCACCCAATCCAAGTCAATGTACAGATCAGGTGCCTCCTTATCCAATACATCACCCCCCCTGTAAAGACAAGAATTCCCAGACCTTCTGTGGGCACCACGCATAGTCCTCCATCGTCTGCCATGTCAACTCCTCTACCATATAGCCCTTCCACTTCACCAACAGCTGCTATCGGCCTCTAACCCACTTGGCATCCAGTATCCACTCCACCTCATATTCTGGAATCTCCCCTTCTCTAGGATTCAGCGGACCGGGGCACTCAGGCCCCTCACCCTGAAAGCCTGTAGCTGGGAAGCATGAATCACCAGATGGGCTCTGGAACCCACTGGTAAACTCAACTTGAAGGTGACCTAATTAATAGGCCAGATGATCCAGTATGGGCCCAGAAATTTTGGATCAGCTTACGACTCTTAACTGGGATGGCATAGTTTTTGGCCAATACCAGAACCCAGTCCCCAGGTTCAAATGACAGATATAGCGCCCTTCGCTGATTGGCCTGCTACTTCTGCTGAGCTACCACCTTCCCCAAGTTTCCACGTAGCATCTTCCTGATTTCTGACATGGTACAAATCATTTCATCCACCCCCTGACATACGCCACCCGAAGATCCCCCATTTGACTTAGGGTTGAGTCCATGGTTCACAAAAAATGGCGACATTCCCAAGGATTGAGAGTGGTTATTGTAAACAAACTGGGCCATCTGGACCCATAATACCCAGTCATCCTGTCGATAAGACATGTAACACCACAGATACTGTTCAAGTGTCTGGTTCACCCTCTCTGTTTGACCATTGGATTGCAGATGGTATGCTGATGACTGACCTGGTCTGATTTCCAAACTTCCCAGTAGACTCAACTAGAATTTTAAAACAAATTGTTGGCCACGATTTGAAATGATATCCTCAGGTAAGCCATGTTGGGAAAACACCTCATCAATGAAAACCCTTGCTTCACGTTTCGCCAAAAAACTCCCAGTGCATGGGAAGAATTAGCGTATTTGGTGAGTCTATCCATGACCACCATAATCACGTCCTTCCCCTGCACCTTTGGAAGTCCCACTATGAAATTGACACTGACCAAACTCAAAAGGGGTCTGTAGTATTGGCAACAGATTCAACTTACCCAGTGGTTTTCTCGATGGCTTTGACTTTGCACATACCAAACACTCCTGCACATACTTCTGTACATCCTTACAAAGGCCCGGCCATGAATACTCCCACTGTACCAACTCCATTGTCTTCCCCACTCCTGGGTGGCCCGCCAGCGGATGGTCTTGGGAAGCCCAGATTACCTTCCACCGTAATGATGGGTTAGATACCCATACACGCGACTTGTGGTATAGCACCCCAACCCTCTTCATGAAATCCATGTGGTACTGATGCGGCTGACCCTCCGTCATCTCAGATTTCAGCCTTTGTGTGAACTCCACGCTCTTCTGCTTCTGGAGAACTTCCTCCCCCAACTCACTCCCCCCATATTCAACCATCGCAAACTGATCAGGATGGAGCATCATTGCGGTGTTAAACTCCTCCTATTCCCCCTTCTCATATACAAAATCCCCATCTTGGCTCAACCAATCTTCCAGGACATTTGAAGCCCCAGGCTGGTACTCCACCTGGAAATCATAGCGGACCAGCTCCATATGCCATCTATCTTGTCACTGGTTCATTTTTCAGGGTTGGCAATAGTACTCTAAGGCTTTGTGGTCCATTTGAATAACAAAAGTATGCTGGGCATAGAGCAGGTGATTTTGCCATTCACGCAAGGCTGCCATCACTGCCAGAAGTTCCTTATTGTATATTGGGTAGTTCATTTCCACGAGGAGCGCACAGCTGTAGTAACACATGGGATGCTCCAAATTATCCTCCCCTCCTGAATCAATACCGTTCCCACAGCATAATTTGAGGCATCTGTCTCGACCACAAAAGGTTTCCCTGGATCTGGATGGGCCTGCACCGGTGTGGTAAGTAACTTACCCTTTATTAATTCAAACGCCCACTCATACTCCTTTCCTATATGAATGGAACGTCCTGAGTCAAATGCGTGAGCGGTAAGGACATCTGGGAAAAGATTCTTCACAAACTGACAAAGAAAGTTCAAGGTACCCATGAAACTTTGCAACCCTGTCTGATCCGTGGGATCCTCTCATGCCCAAACTGCTTGAAGCTTATCTGGACACACCCCCAACACCATTCCAGAATACCATGTTGACAAGAAATGTCACCAAACTCTGGTTGAACTTGCACTTGGAGGGCTTTAACCTTAAAACCATTTGGCCAATCGCCCCCAAAACTTCCCAAACATCTCAAACGTGCTCTTCCTGGGACCGCGAGAACACTAGAATATCATCCATACAAGTGGCACACATTGTCCAATCATCCCCCCCCAAGGACATGGTCGATCATCCATTGGAACACTGCTGGAGCATTCTTCAGCCTGAATGGCATCACACAATATTGGTAGACCCCTAGGAGGCACTTAAACGCCGTGTATTGCTGATGCTCTGGCCTCATTGGGCTCTAATTAAGCGCATCTGCTAGGTCAAGCTTTGTAAACATTGTGCATCTAGTAACCATCGGAAGAATGTCCTCCAAAAGGGGCATCAGATACGGATCCAGCTCCGTGACTTCATTTAAACGTTGTAAATCCACACATGGATGTAGGTCGCCACTTGCCCTTGGTACTAACAACACAGGAGACACCACTGGAGACATGGAGGGCTCGATCAAACCCTTGTCTAACATGGAATTCACATGGCTCTCCAATGCTTCCCTGGCTCATT
This sequence comes from Massospora cicadina, assembly GCA_022478985.1. Taxonomy (NCBI): domain Eukaryota; kingdom Fungi; phylum Entomophthoromycota; class Entomophthoromycetes; order Entomophthorales; family Entomophthoraceae; genus Massospora; species Massospora cicadina. The sequence continues at coordinate 42,556 of JAKSZP010017652.1, forward strand.
CATTTAGAGGATAGACTGGACATCCCTTAGGAAGGTCCAATCCCTCCTTGAACCAAAACAAGAATGCAAACGAACCTGTAGGGGAAAAAGGTGAACTTTCAATGGGACTGAATACATCAGTGAAGTCACTGTATTTGGATGGGAGCTCTACCTCCTGCATTCCCCCCAAGCTCCTGCATCCACTCGGGACGTTGCCCCCAACCTCCATCTTCCACATCATCCAAGGTCCAATCTGGGGTGATAAGGTAATTGTTTTACACAACACATCAATCCATGGCTGGAAGCAATGACACCATCGCATCCCCAGCACCATGGGGTGGGCCAGATTCCAGATCGCACAGAAGCCCTCTTTCAACCAAAAAGGGTTCTGCCAAATGAGAATTAAGGGCTCCAGAACCCAAGATGGGGCTCTTCTCAATACGTCAGCAAACACCACCACAGGACCCCTTCTCATTTCCAACTTCAAAAGTTCTGCTAAGGCAAACTCCACATAATTTTCCTTGGCCCCTGTATCCACCAGAGCCAGCACCTTCTTGGTCCAGCCATGCAAGTATAACTCGACTGGAATAAATAACCTGGGATAAAGCGAAGAAGAAGGTTTAATGTTAGAAGCATTCTCAGATTGCAATTTTGCAGGCAAAGTAGGTTGGGGACTATAGCTCTGCCTGGGTCCTGGACCTGTTCTTCCCAACTCCTCCCCGCTACCCTGACAGGATCCCCCATGGATATTCCCAAAATTCTGTGGAGAACCCAGCCAGCCTCCTCGTCCTCTGCTAGTAATGACAGGCGACTGGACCCTTCCCAGGGACGCCAAATCCTCTCTCCAGTTCCATGCCAACGCCAATTGCTTTTCCACTTGCATCGCCAATGCAATCTCCTCTGCCAATGAACCCTGTACTTTAGCAGCCGCCATGGCGGCCAACATGTCTGCCTGCAGCCCTTATCTGAACATTTGTGACTATTGCAAATCTGAGACTCTCTCTGCCTTCTCCAATGGCCAGAAAACCCGCCCATATTCTTCCACCAAACCTTGGCCCTGTCCTACTGTCAACAGAGCTGACCACGCCTCGTCCTGAGCCTCATCTGGACAAGCCGCCTGGTCAATCCAGTCCATACACTCATCCATGGATCCTGGCAGACGTCCTTGCTCTTCAACCAACTCTTGCACCCATCTGGAAAGTTCTGGAGGTAGTTTCTCCACAATTTGTGCGATCCACAATGATTAAGGGGTCTCCCCACCTGTTGCTTGAGCCAATCACACCTGAAAATAAATCTGCAACACCACTTGGTGAATCTTCTCTAAGCCTCCATAGGCAAAGCTACCCGTCCTTTTGGGGATACAGGTCCCCCTTGGCATTCCTCCATCCTTGTGGGCCTCGAACCACACACTTGGATCAAATCTCTTATCATGAATGTAAGCAAGAAGCTCACCATCACCACCGTCAACACATGGTGGTATCATTTCTCCCCGCCTGGGACCACCTTCTCTTCTTGGGGCCCCACAAAACCAACAAGAAAATGTTAGAGTTGTGTCTAATATAATGGGTGGGTTTGCACCAATATGCAATAAACAAATTGGGCAGTAAGAGCCAAGTTACTGACCATACTAGGTACAGGCCTGCAGAGGCCCATCCCCAAACCCAAACGCCATGTCTCGTCGTTGCCACATATTCTCAGACCACTTTTCCCATGACACTGCACATTAGTAGCAGGTTCTGGGACCAGGAAAGGGCCGAGAATGATGCCAACGCCACACCAAGCTCACTGGCGGAGCTCATGACTTTGATCCAATCCAACTATTTACTAAAATAAATTTAATAAAAATTGAGCTTACAAAATCCTTTATTTTTAATTTTCTTGTAGAAGACACAACTTCCCTACAAGGCTGCAGCGTCTTCCCTTAAATAATCCGGTGCAAATATCAAATAAGCTTTCATTTAGTTAGTATCTTCTGCGCCCTGACCACCACATCATTAGTGAAGATTCACCATCCCACCAGATCACCATCCATGCACCACATAAGCCCATAATCATTCAGTGGAGGTGATTCAGATTTGGGATGGCGATTTCTCTCAGCTCTGAACTTCCCAAATTTGATGCCCGTTGAACCAGGGCCACATTCAGATCAAATTCCACCCAATCTGAGTCAATGTACAGATCAGGTGACTCCTGATACATTACAATTTATGTTAATTTTATTGTTCATATATCAGGAGAAACAGGTTTTTCTGCAGCTCTAGACTTTTCCCATCTAGGCCGTAGGCCCTTTTCCTGACTCCTTTGTGGGTGCAGACTCTTTTTCTTGGACCACATTAATCTGATCTTTGGGCTTCTGCAGTGCACAGCAAAAATGTCTTTTCCTCTTAACTGGTAGCAGACTTTCTCCTTATTATTTATTCATTTTAAGTCTTTGGGCTTATTTCCCAGCATGGTTAGGTTATTCATCTCCTTAGCGCCCTCGCTCCTCTTTGTGGGATTTGAATTTTGTACCTTATTAACTTTTGGTGGATATGACTTATTTCCACTGAACGAGTTGCACAGGTTTTAGCCCACTGAGCAACGGCCAAATGATATGGAAATCGTTGGTCCCTCAAATAAACGTAATAAACTATAGATAAATATGAGGCAAATTGCCCCAGCTTTGCTACTTTTATTTCATACAATCTAACCGCAGACTCTCTCTGCTTACGCTTTCTACTTCCTCCTATTCACTTCTTCTTTCTTCTTTTCTTTCCTTCTTCTAATAAAACCTATTCCACTTCTCTCTCTCACTCAACCCTTAACCCTTAGTATTCCTCAACGGATTCAACACATTTCGCTTAGTCAATCTTAATTTGCTATCAATTTAGAATTCATTTGATCATCAAGGCTTCAAAGGAATTTCCTCAATTACCAAATCCTAACTGAGTCAAACAATTCACCTCAAATTGCTCTAGCCTATTACTCGCCCTCAGAGCTCGCTTTTCATCTAATTTATGATTCACTAAAACACTAGTTTATCGCCCAGTCATATTGCAATCTTGAAATTACCCCCTTGACTGGATGATAAGCGCCTATTTCTTGTAGGGCCGAAGGATTTTCACGTGTACTTGGTTGATTATCTGACCACCCATGGATTCCTTAATGGTGTAGGCATCAGCCCCAGTCTTCTCAATGATCTCAAATGGTCCGCTCCATATGCTGGCAAGCTTTTTCCTTCTTCCAAACCCATGTTAGTCGTGAAACAGGACCAATTCCCTTACCCCAAACTGTGGAAGACTGCTGCATCTACACTGATCAGCCGCATGATCCCAAATCTTTATTGGCAAGACTAGTGGAATATGCCTCAGTTTGGAGCTTAATCATCTTGTTCGTTAAAATAAAAAATAGTGGTGGTGCTCTACTCCGCCAGTATACTCTACACAGGAGTAAAGCAATGCAGGTAGCGCTGGATGTTGTCCATAGAGCAATTGGAATGGACTCTTATCAGTTGCTGAGTGGTAGCTGATATTGTACGCGAAGACAGCGGTGGATAAAAGGGTGCTCCAGTCTGATGGCCGCTCATTTACAAGTTTGCATAGAATATTTACCAAAGTCCCATTGACCCATTCCACTATACCGTTAGATTCAGGGTGGTAGGGGGTAGTTAAGACCCCACAGATTGTCATGAACTCGTTCAACTTGGCCAATATATGTGATGTGAAATTGGTTCCGTTGTCCATTAGGATAAATTGTGGACAACCATGGCGCTGTATGATGCATTCCAGGATGAACTTGGTGGTAGTGACAGCCCCCAAATCCTTGACAGCCGTCACTTCCACCCATTTTTTCAAATGGTCGATGGCTACTATTATATATTTGGAGCAGTTTGCGCCAGTTGGCAGCGGCCCCACCACATCTAACAAAACTTTATGCCATGCGAACCAAGGCTTAACTATTTGGTAGGTGGTCTTCCGGTGGTATGGTTTCTCCACTTGGCACTGATGGCAACAACCAACCATCTCAAGCACATCATAGTGCAAACTCTCCCAATAGTAGCGGAGTTGCAAGCACTCCAGCATCTTTTTCAACCCTCCATGGCTTATTGCTTTATGGGCATCCATAATTATCGCAGGCCAGGCAGAGGGTTTTGGGAAACTCAGCGTCAATTCCCCAATACACTTATATAATTCCCCATTGCGCAAGAAGGTATCCTGCCTAAGTCCATCTAACACTTTGATCAGAGCAGCGGCTCATCTTGATATTTTCCCACAATCATCCTTTTGTATATTATGTTGGCCACATCTGCTGTAATGGCGACTGTGGGTAATTGGAAAAGACAGTCCACATTCTGATGCTTCGCCCCAGGTTGATGCATGATCTCAAAATCATACACTTGGAGCTTCAAAGCCCATCTCACAAGCCTCCCTTCAGGTTCCCGCAGATTCTGTAGCAAGCGCAAGGAGGCATGATCCATTACCACTTTGAATTAGACCCCATGGAGGTAGACCCGTAATTTTTTATATGCATAGATTGCTGCTAAACACTCTCGCTCAGTGACAGTGTAATTCTGTTCAGGGCCAGTTAAGCTGCGGCTGCAATATGCAATGGGGTTCTCCACACCATCATTGGCTTTTTGGGATAACACATCCCCTACAGCGGAAAGCAAAGCATCTGTTTGCACATTAGATTATTTTTCAAAATTGGGGTATTGCAAAACAGGTGCGCTAGCCAACGCGGTTTGTAATACATCAAAAAGCGGTTTGACATTGATCTGTCCAGTGGAAGACATCGTGTTTCTTAAGTAGCTAAAATAGTGGAGCCCCAATACAGCTGAAGTTGGGAATGAACTGCTGGTAGTAACCAACCATCCCCCAAGAACACATGTATATCACGCTTATTGCTTGGCTGAGACATCTTACAGATGGCTTCCACCTTGGCTGGCTGAGGACTAGCCCTTTGGAGTCTACCACAAATCCAAAGTATTCCAACTGTTCCTTAAAAAAGTGGTACTTTCAGGGCTTAGTCTTGATATTAGCATCATCTAGGCGGCGGAATACTTGCTCCAGGTGTCCAAGGTGCTCCGTGAATGTCCACAAAAACATTTTGATATTGTCAATGTAGACAAGAATGCAAGACAGCTTTAGGTCACCCAAAATAGTGTCCATAGTCCTCTGGAATGTAGCAGGGGCATTGAACAAACCCTGTGTCATATGTGTAGGCTGGAACAATTCTTTTGAGGTGATTGCTCACTTTTCTTGTTCCATCGCTGGCAACTCAATCTGCCAGTACCCTAATATCAAATCCATAGCAGAGAATTACTTGGCCCCACCTAACCGATCTAAAGTGTCGTCAATTCATGGAAGTGGGTACAAATCTTTTTTTGTAATGCTGTTAAGCTTCTAATAATAAATTACTACCCGATTGGAGCCATCTTTCTTTTTGACAATTAACACTGGAGATGTTCAAGAACTTTTTGACGGCTCCAACATTCCCTGTTCCACCAATGTATATATTTCTGCATATACAACTTCTTCTGCTGCCTTCAAGCATCAGATAGGTTGTGACCTGATAGGGGTGGTCCCCTGTGTCCACCCAATGCACAACCCCGCAAGTGCAACCCAAGTTGTGATCATCAGTTGTAAGAATGCTGTGATACTTCTCAAACAGATTCATCACCCTGTCCTTCTGATCCTCTGATAGACCAGTTAGCACCTCCCGCGGAACCACAGTCATTACACCAAGGGTGGTTTTAGAGGCAAGCCAAGATCTTCCCAAGAACCAAAGTCGTTTACCTGGTGAACCTAATCAATAGGGATCAGGTGCAGGTAAGCCACCACTTGGTGCCGCTGAACCTTCATCACCTCCTTCTGCAGATTCGCTACCAACACCTTCACTTCCCCCTGCCCTGGTAACAGTAACCCAGGAGCCACATGAGGTTTGAGCCACAATTGTTGATAGGGCCCCATGACCTCTCCATACTACCTCCAAGTATATCAATTTCGAGCTCTGTCCCAATTATGACCTGGTGCTCAGAAGGGATAATCAAAGCATGTGCGGCTCTTAGAGGAATCCCTTTATACTCATTAATCTTTGTTTTGGAAGCATTCGGGTCTTCCACTTCATCCACTAATATTTCACAGGAATCACACCATCACTATAGGCAAGATTAATTTGACCAGAGCGGATGGGGTCATCTGGTACTCCGCTGGAAGTAAAATAGATGAGGATCCGTTGTCCCAGGATACTGATGGTTTCATCCGCCATATTAACCACAGTCCTGAAGTGCCGCATAAATGCAGCACTGATCAACATGTCATAGTGGTCATTAGGCAACACCACCGCTGGAGCAGATGCGCCAGCTGACCTGAACCTCAAAGGCAATGAGCTATATGCGCCTTCTGACACAGTACTCTGTTCCCCCGCAGTCCCATACACTACTCAGTGGTCCACATCTGGCTTTAGTGAAAGCTTAGCCACAAGCGTGGTGGATATTATATTGACAGGAGCGCCTGTATCAATAATCGCCTAAATTTTGGTATCTATACGAATATGTCACAATATGTGCATTCCAAATAAGAAGAACCATTGGTGTTCGTTACATAAACATCCAAGGGCGTTTGATTATCCAGAAAAGTGAGCATACTGGCCCTGACATGAGGATACTCTTGGGCAATCTTTACTACAGGAATCGCCACCTCCACCCCCTCCAAAGCGGCGACATATGCGGAGGATTCACCGTTGACTGTACCCTTCTGCTCAAGGATTTTCCAGGCATACGGCTTATGCACATCTTGGCAGAACCCCATGTCTGCATTATTGGGGTCTCTTCCTCTGCTTGAGGCCAAAAGGTGGTAAGGGATCTGTTGGTATAGTAAATCCTCAGAGTGTGCCCCAGGGCCTACACAAAGTGATTTATGACGAACATCAGGGACAATTACATTTAAATCAGAAAAAGCAGAGCGTCCCGTCTCTACTCCGCTCACCCTTTTCCCTGTTCATATGGGACAACAGATAATGCATGAACCTTAGGCTTGGCCTGACAACTAACCGCATAATGACCTGTTTGGACACATAAGAAACAAGCGTTTGGGACTGGCACTCATCTCTGAATCGCCCCAGCAGGTCTAGGTTTACTATTGAACCAAAGTTTAATATGGGCCCACAGATAAGCGGTTTGATCATAATAGGGACGTAAAGTACTCGCCCATGAGTTAAGTGGCTAAGGAGTGACCCGCTGATTGCCCTTATTTTGTCAGGATCCTTTGTTTAGTGAAATTCCAGTGGCAGATACAGAATCCTTTTGCTCCACATTGGGAGCACTAAAGGTGACGGATAAACAGTGTAAATGATGGATAATTTTGAGTAATTCTGCATTCTCCTGAAGAGTGTATGCCATAGCATTATGCAATTTGCGGTAGGGCTTGATAGCCGCCGTCATTACTATTCCCACCTCCTCATTAGATAAGACATTTGCAACCAATAACACATGAGCCTCATTAGTGAATCTCTCTGCAAATTGTATTAAAGACTCATTTTTGAAAAGATATAGTTAAAAAGTCCTCCTTGCGCTGAGCCATTTTTGCTTTGCCCCAAACAGGCGAATTACAGTCTACTTCACCTCTTGGTAAGCTACAGTACTGTTTATAAGATAACATGTAACTTGATCAGCACTTGAAACGTCCAACGCGGCTTACAACAGTTTAGCTTTCCATCGATTGGAAGCCCCCTCTATGGCAAACTCAAACTGCTTGAAAACCCCATGTATGTTACCATCACAGTTAAATTAGGGCAGCCTGTCACTGCAGATTTCCCTTCTTTAACAACATTATTTAATTTATACTCTGCACAGTCTAGCCACTCCATCGTGCTTCCCAAGAGTTTGGCAAGTTGGTTGGTGTGGTCACCTACCAGGAGCAGTTGGCGGAAGGCATGGTTGAGCTGCTCAGTGATATTTTTTATTTTCTTGAAAAAGAACTGTTTGCGCCCAAAGTAAGGTATCCAAAGCAAGCTTCATCTCCTCATATTGAGATAAAAATGATAACCGGGGGTAGTAACTCATCAAAGCAAGCTGGTTGTGCCATAGGTATGATGATGAAGTTGTTAATAGTTGATCAATGGGCCCCCTGTAGTAATCATCACTGTTAACTTTTGGTGGATATGACTTATTTCCGCTGAACTAGTTTCCTAGGTTTTAATCCATTGAGCAACGGCCAAACGATATAAAGATTGTTGGTCCCTCAAATAAACGTAATAAACTATATATAAAATATGAGGCAATCGCCCCAGCTTTGCTACTTTTTATATGATCTAACTGCAGACTCTCTCTGCTTATGCTTTCTACTTCCTCCTATTCACTCCTTCTTTCTTCTTTTTTTTCCTTCTTCTAATAAAATCTCCTCCACTTCTTTCTCTCGCTCAGCCCTTAACCCTCAGTATTCCTCAACAGCTTTGACACATTTCGCTTAGTCAATCTCAATTTGCTATCAATTTAGAATTCATTTGATCATTGAGGCTTCAACGGAATTTCCTCAATTGCCAAATCCTAATTGATTCAATCAATTCACCTCACATTGCTCTAGCCTATTACTCGCCCTCAGAGCTCGCTTTGCATCTAATTTGCAATTCACCAGAACACTAGCTTATTGCCCAGTCATATTGAAATCTTAACATACTGGATTTGATTTTAAACTTCTATTTGGGGCATCGAAGGTAGCTCCCAATATTTTCAAAACCTTCCACCATCTGAGAGGTGGTAATTTCTATTGTGAACACATAAGACATCTTCAATAAAAATTGCGGTAGGGCCAAAGGACCACTTGCAGTGCAATCTGGGCATTGAAATTATCCAGCACTTTTACATAAGCCAAGATTTGCAATTCCTGGAAAAAACAATTGGCGAAGCTTGATAAGGATTCATCTTTATGGAATTGAATGCACATAAACTCTTGTTTGCGCTTTGACATTATGTCATTCTTCTAAATTCCTTCATAATGGCCACCTTTGCCTCTGCATACAACCAGCTGTCCCCCTCTAGATGGTGCAACACTAGGTTTTGATAATTGGTATTTAGGAAATTCATCACCATCAATGCTTTTTGATGATCACTGTATCCATATATTGTCATATCAAAAAATAAGAAAAAGGCAGGGGCATTATCCTGTTAGAAAGCCAGCAATTTTTTGTCACTTTGATTTCCTCTGAGGTTTCTCTAGCCACCTCTCTTGGTTTTGCTGCTCATCTTACTTGAGGAGTAATTTCAGGCATCATCTTTAAAATAGCTGTAAAGTGGGTGGCATGTTTCTTGGGGTAGTGTCTTTCCAACTAGCATCTGAGGAGCTCTTTCTTCAGCGTTGGTCGCCACATATGGCTCACATTTACATTTGTGAGTCTTCAACTCCTCAACCTGTTTAATCAGCCGCTCTATATCTGCACTGAATGCTCTTAAATAAATGTGATCCGCTTCATGCTCCATTTTCAAAATAAGACTTCTTGAACTAAATCACCTTCTTTTTTCTTCAATGACGTTACTTTACCAATTAACTCATTTCTAATGCTTGTGACATTCTTGACCCCTTTCTCAATCTTGTCAACTCTCTCATCCAAGGCAGAAAATTATTGATGATCCACCAAGTTTAGGGTGTTCTGGTTAATGGTGTCAAGTTATACAGAGTTTTTTATTTCGTCCTTATATGACATCACATCCTAGTATCTTCTACTCAACTACACTCCTGTAGTGAGCACCAATTGTTAAATTTATAGGGTTCTTGATTAATCTCAGCTAATAACCCCTAACTTAAAAACTGCACAGGTTTGCCTTCATGCAATTCTCTGCATTTTATGATAGTAAGATGTAATCATTTGATAATAGTATGTAGACTATTATCTGTAATTGAATAAAGTACTAGAACTAGGCCCAATGCTTGGCTAGTATTTCCTCTCAAAATACTTAGGATGTCCTTAATATGGATTTGTTTCCTGGTACCACCTAACTTGATCCACACTCAGATCCTCATTTACAGTTTCTTTCTGGTTACACACAGTCAGCAGCAATCCCCAATTTGATTTAGCTTCTCTTCTCTGGATCTCTGCTTAGATCCTTACTCTTTATCCTAAAGAGTCTCCCAATTAGAGCAAACAGCAATAATTCCCTTGAGAAAGAATAGAACTCAAAATGGATTCTGATAAAGTATATCTTAATAATACTCTGCTTTTTTGTTTATTTGTTTAGTGAATTCTTAGGGAAAATTATAGTGGGAATTTGAAACCAACCCTCAGTTGGCACTTTCTAATAAAATGGCAGCCATTTCCATTAAATTGCCCATCCTCGTCTTATCAGTGATGGTCTTTCCTAACCTGGCTAGGATTCCGTCATTGGACATCCTCAAGGCCTAAAAAGGGAAAGAGTCAGAAAACATGTCCCTAACGTTTTCCTCTCAATCCAAGCGAACCAACCATATTTGGAAAGTGGCCTGCTTAGGTAATGTGACTTGTTACTAAGGCATGTCATGAACCAACTGATCGATTTGCTAGTTGCAGGTGGCATCACTCACCTCACAACTTAGTCCTTAAATTCCCAATCAGTCAGTGATGAAACCCTAGTGATCCCAATCAGCAAACCTGATTGTTAGTCATCGATCAACTATCAATTTCCCCTATTTTGTTGGCAACTCTGCCCAACAAGATCTTAAGCATTCATACAGATCAATTCCTGAAAGATCTGACCCAGGAGAATAATCTAAAATCCCCCAAACATTGTTATCCCAAAATCAGGGTCAACTAATATCCAATTCACTTTGCTATAAGGAATTATTACCTAGTGACCCCTGGTAATCTAGTTGGCTGGGAATATGAGCAAAAATCCCAACGCCTACACAATAAAAAAAGATTTATGATGAGATATCCTGCTATTTGACAACTATTTTAGATATTTGTACCAGAGAGATACATTCTTTAGAAGTTCTCAAGAGGTCTTTTATAGTGCAAACATTGGTAACATATTCCTATAATTTAGAAGCTCCTTAACTTTTATATCCTATAATGCTGGTTATTTATAATAATAAATCTTATGGTAAAGTTTAACTCTCTATGTTTATCTTAGGAGTAGATGCCATCGCAACCTCCTTCTTTAGTTGATGATTTTTTAGGACAATAAACTACACTTTGAATCATTGGAAGATAGTATTGATAACAAATTTTTTTAAAGATTTAGAGTCATGTTTCTCTTTATTTAAGTAGTAAAGTAATAAAAATTTTAGTATATGATATTTTTATATGATAATTGGTATATAGGTATTTCTGGTAAATCATGAAAAGCAATATTATAATAAAATATGGACTGCATAGAATGAACCTATAATAAGAGATTCACCATAGCATAGTTTTTAGGATGTATACAAGTGTACTAATAGATTGCTAAATTGTACATTTTGTCTCAGGATGATACAAGGTTAACAGGAGTACTCACATTCAGATATCTCTGCTTAATTATTATAAGATAAAAAAATAACAGTTCTATAAACTTTAGTATATATGTGGGCAAGCGTGTCAGTGATATAATCTTTAAATTAACTAGAGAAAGTCATGGAAAACGGGATTTTAGAATTACTGGTTTCACTCACTTTGCAAAGTATCACTAGCTTATATTTTACTAAAAACACAATCTGTTGGTAGATAGAGTACTACCAAAAGTGTGAATTAATATGACTTTCTATTCTGTATTAATTAAGTGATACAAAGTAACCTATTTCTTTGAACTTACTGATAAATATTCTATGCAAAAAATGAGAATTCTTTGACAAAATATCAGACTTTCAGTAGATGTGATGACAAACAGTTTGCAAGTCTCCTTGAGCTGCCATGAAAATTTTCTTTGTGTGCTTTTATACTTAAGTTCATATGTTCCTCTAATCAGATAACATTTTATCTGCTATCACATTTCATAGAGCTTCTCCCTCAATTATGATATCTTAAATTAAAATCTTTGACATTTTAAGGCATGCCACGTGCAAAAAAAAAAATTTTGACTTCCACCTTGATTATTCAAGTATACACAAAAGCATCCATAGTCCACAGGGCTCCGCCGCTCTGATACTGTGGTAAAAGAATTCGCCAAGTGACAGGTATAGAAAGCTCTAATTAATAATAGTTGTTCCCGCCCAAAGGCCAATACAAGAACTGATAACAAGAGAGCCTAATTTTCCCATACTGGAATGCTTACGTTGTTCCATGTGTCAGCATCTTAGCCAAAGAGTAAGCTCTTTCCTTGTCATCATACCAGTAATAGGTCCTCAGGATATACATGCTTAAGTTTATCATAGTATATCCTCCATGCCAATCACTTGGTTTTGTTAATCTTGTACATTAAAGATTAAAGTCTCCCCAGTATAATCATGGTTAAATCTCTTCATTTCAGTCCACAATGGTAGTCATCTGGGCCCTGTCTCTAAAAGCTAACTCATAGTTGGGGTCATAATAAGTCAGAGCTCCTATTTTCATTTTTTATGCTCCTCCACTGGTTATAAATAGTATGTTAACTAACATAGATGCAGCCACCATTAACACTAATACAACAAAATGAGGCCTTAATAGGCAAAGTGGGTGTACTTCAGGAGTTTGAATTATAAAGTGAGTAAAATTAATCTAAATTATTTTTTGTAGGATGTTTTATTTTAGGAAAATTATAAAAAATCCAATAGCCTACCATTAGCAGGATGGTAGATTTTATTAGTATAATTAGTGGAGGGCTGTGAAATTTAAGGATTACTCACTTGTTTATTGTTATCCTGAACGTCTATTCAGGTCAAAGTTATGATTAGTTTCAATGGTGCCTTTAGTTTAAGGTATTTGGATCATTCAAAAACTCACTAGGCCTATTATAATCGCCTCAACTTTTCCAGCTGATTTTGGGCGTAATTTCCTTCATGTTCAGGAACTTCTTCTGAGACAGGTAGATATACAAGCTGTGGATTAGGCGCTCCAGCTTGTTGACACTTTCTCCAAAGAAGAGATTTAATGAGAAAATTAGGAAAAGATGAAATAAATATAACTTTTATTATATGCTATTTATTAGATAATGGTCATTAGGCTAGGCGCTGGTATTTATACCTCTAAGGCATCTCCTGGACACATCCAAGTACAAAGTTTTACCAGGATTTTACACCCAGTTTGGCCTTGAACTGATATGACTGAAACTTTTCTTAGGGG